>ML394526.1:10849-107346 GCA_005239525.1 Nicotiana knightiana
CAGTTCATGTGTTTGAGCGCATTGGTCCTCACTCCAAACATTTTTCCACAGTGTGTTTGGATGATGATATGGAAATAGACTCATCTGAGCCAATTGAGGAGTCAAGGAATGAAGAACAGGATACTTGCATTCTGGAATTTTTCGTGCCAGAAAGACAGGACTACATACCTCATCTAAAAGCCAAGAAGTATAAAATAATACAATGGTTGCTTGGGCCAATTATATNGTAAGTTCGAAGTGGAGGTAAAAAGTGATTCACGGTGCAACAGAAGTGTAAAGTGTGATCGGGTTGCATGCCGTAACAGAAGTAACAAGGGTGTAATGCGATTGTAAGATGGGATCGAGTTGCACGCCGCAATAGAAGTAATAAAGATGGAATATGATTGTAAAGTGGGATCGGGTTGCGCACCGCAACAGAGGAACAATTGTAATAAGAAACTGTGGAAACCTCATTTGTGATTCTCTGCATCTTTGTGCAATATTTGTTTGGGTTTCTTTAACTGCCTCTTGTATGTGTATTGTTTGATTTTACATAGAGTAGAGTTTGTTCATACATACTAGTACTATTCCATGGTAATGACGTCCCTTTTGCCGGGGGCGCTACATATTTTATATGGATGTAGGTGGTTATATAGCAGTTAGCTCGGTCCGCCGTTACTGGTGCCTCCTCTTCATCTCTTCGGCAGTTCTGGTGAGCCTCATTTCCTCTCGGGGTCGTGTGTGGACTATATCATTGTTTTTCTCTTATGTTGTAAAAGGTATAATCGGGGCCTTGTTACCGGCAAGTCTGTGTAAACTCCCAGTACTCTTAGAGATTCTGTAGACATTATGTGGGTTGTATATATGTATATTTTGGGCGGCAGTTGTATTCACTCGTGATCATGGATCGCATTGGAAATGTCGTGTGTAACTTGTAAGTTGTAAATCCATGCTAAGTTTTTAATTTGCTACTTCCTATAGAATATTTATATTATGAACATAGGGTAATGTGTTGGGTAAGAAAGGCAATCCATGTCCACTTGACCGGGCTCATTTGGTTAGGCGCCAGTCTCGTCCCTCGGTTTTGGGGCGTGAAAGTGGAGCAAAGGTGGGCTTGAGAGATACCTCTTTAACTCCTCAAAGGTGTGCTGGCACTCCAGTGCCCACTCAAAGCTGTTTTTCTTTTTGAGTAGGGAGAAAAAGTGATGGCTCCGATCAGATGACCTCGAGATGAACCAGCATAACAGCGCTATCCGCCCGGTCAACCGTTGTACGGCCTTCACATTATTTACCATCATGATTTCTTTGATGGCCTTGATTTTGTCGGGGTTCAGTTCAATCCCCCTGTTTGATACCATGAAGCCTAGAAATTTTCCCGAACCTACGGCGAGGGCGTATTTCTCGGGGTTGAGCTTCATGTTGTAGCTTCTAAGGATGTCGAAAGTTTCCTGCAAAATGAGTCAAATAGTCCTCTGCGCAAGGACTTAACTAGCAAGTCATCGATGTAAACTTTCAAGGATTTTCCTATTTGATGTTCGAATATCTTATTAATTAAGCGTTGGTACATGGCCCCTGCATTTTTAGCCCGAAGGGCATTACATTATAGCAGTTACTGCCATACTTCATGATGAGCGAAGTCTTTTCCCTATCCTCGAGATTCATTTGAATTTCATTATACCCGGAGTAGGCGTCGAGAAAGGTGAGGATCTCGTTGGCATCCATGGCATTGATCAAGCGATCGATGTTGGGAAACGGGAACAAATCTTTAGGGCATGCTTTATTTAAGTCCTTATAATCTACGCACATTCTTAATTTGTTCCCTTTTTAGGAACTACTACTACATTGGCCAACCATTCGGAATATTTTACTTCCCTGATGGACCCTATTTGGAGGAGCTTCGTTACCTCGTCTTTGACGAAAACATTTTTTACCTCGGACTGAGGCCTCCTTTTTTGCTTCCCCGGTTTGAACCTGGGGTCGACGCTTAGCCGATGGGTGGTTATTTCTGGTGGAATCCCTGTCATGTCTAAGTGGGACCAAGCAAAGAAATCAATGTTGTTAATAAGAAATTGAATGAGTTTCTTCCTGAGTTTGGGGGTTAATCATGTTCCCAGGTATACTTTTCGATATATGAGATGTTCCATCAAAACAGCTTGCTCCAATTCTTCGACCGTTGATTTTGTTGCATCCAATTCTTTGGGGTCAATGAAGGTTTGAGGAGTGAGGAAGTCTTCTTCATCATCCTCGGTGACCTGTTTATCTTTTTCCCCCTCCGAGATGGAGTATATGGGCGCCAATGCCATCTTGTGTACTGCAAACATTTCCTTTGTCGTGTGTTACTCTCCATACACCATTTTTACACCATCTTTAGTTGGGAATTTCAACATCTAATGGAGAGCCGATGGTACCACCATCATGATGTGTATCCATGGCCTCCCAAGCAGGGCGTTGTATCTTGTGTTACCCTCAATGACATGAAACTTCGTATCCTGAACTGTACCGGACACATTGACTGGGAGGATGATTTCCCTTTTCGTCGCTTCGCTCGTCATGTTAAACCCATTGTGGGCTCGAGAATCGGGCATGATCTAGTCGAGCAATCGGAGTTTCTCTACCACCCTTGACCTAATTATGTTGGCCGAGCTACCAAGATCCACGAGTACACGTTTAATTTGAAATTTAGTCAAAAGAAAAGAAACTACCAGTGCGTCATTATAAGGTTGAGACAAGGTCTCAGTGTCCTCTTCGCTAAATGAAAGAGCATCTCCAGGTATGTAGCTCTGAGTTTGCTTTTCCCTAGCGATGGATACTTTTGTTTACTTGATAATTGATCATTGAGGGATGTTGACTCCTCCAATAATCATGTGGATGACGTGTTGTGGTTCTTCTGTTTCATTTTTCTTGTTCGCCTCTCTTTCCCGAAATTGGTTTTTAGCTTGGTCGCTGAGGAACTCCCGAAGGTGCCCTTTGCTAATTAGTCGGGTTACCTGTTATCGAAGTTTTCTGCAATCCTCGGTCATATGACAGTGAGTGTCGTGATATTCACATATCAAGTTAGGGTTCCTTTGCGAAGGATCTGACATTACGGATCTTGGACACCTGGTGCCTTTGATTTTACCTATGGCCGATACGATGTGTGAAACATCAATGTTGAAGTTGTACTGGGATAGCGGGGGTGCCTCTACCGGCCCTGTCTGCCTGTCAAACCCTGCTTTTCTCACGAGTCCCCGAGGATTCTGGCCTCCATCCATCCTTCGATCACTTCGAGGTATGTTGCACCTCGGGATATTTCTCTGATTTTCTATATATGCTTGATACCTTTCTTTGCTTGGCCTCGGTTCTCTCTCTAGAAGCCACCATTCCTTTGCTAAGAGCCTATTGGGATACACCGAGCCCGAGGGGGCTTCCAATTTGACATACTCGACTCTGATTTTTGACTGATGAATGTTGTGTACATCTGCCCAAACTACAATGGGATACTCGATTAAGTTTTGCTTCAGCTGCTTTTAAGTTATCGAACATTGTTCATTTAAGCCTTGTGCGAAGGCTTGCACTACCCAATCATCAGAGACGAGTGGTAACTCCATTCGTTCCAATTGGCAGCGGGATACAAACTCCCTTAGCATCTCATTCTTTTTTTATTTGATTTTGAAAATGTTAGGTTTCCTCGTTGCAACCTTGATGGCACCAACATGCGCCTTCACAAAAGAGTATGCCATCATGCCAAACAAATCTATCTACTTCAAGGGGAGGTTATGATATAACATCATGGAACCTTTGGACAACGTTTCTCCAAAAATTTTCAATAAGACAGATTCAATCTCGTCATCTTTTAAGTCATTCCCTTTCACGGCACAGGTGTAAGCAGAAATGTGCTCATTGGGGTACGAGGTCCCGTTTTACTTGGGGAGATCGGGCACTCTGAATTTCTTCGGGATGGGCTTCGGAGCTGCACTTTATGGGAATGGCTTTTGCACGAACCCTTTCAATCTAAACCTTTCATAATCGGGGGTGCGCCCGGGATCTGATCGACCCTCGAGTTGTAGGTCTCCACCTTTTTGTCATTAGCTTCTATGTTCTTTTCGCCTGATTTAAAAAATCCTCTTTTCGAGGTCCTCGAGCATCTTCATAATAGCAGGGTCGGCTGCTGACCCGTAATTGCTCGACCTTTCTGGTGCTTGCTCCACTTGGGGAGCCGTTTCTGGTGGTGATGTGCTTGGAGTTTTTTATGTCTTTGTAGCTGAGCAATAGCCACTAGTTGTGCTTGCAACATCTCAACAAGGACATGAAGGCTAACTTCTCTTTCCTTTTGAGCAGGGGCTCTTTGTGCTTCATGTTTGTCTCCTTCGTGCACACTTCTGTATGTATGAGAGCTTACATTAACATGTTGAGTGTTGCGTGAGCCTTCATGAACGGGGATTTTTACTGTTCCCCTTCAGGGTTTTGCGCTGGTCCCCCAGGACCGTTCTTTTCATGTGCATTCACTGAGTTAGACATATTCTGACCTGAAATTGAAGCTTCTTGGACAAGAAAAAGTGTAAAGAATAACTTGTGTTTTTAGAAAAGCAGCGCTAAAACAATCACTATTATTTTTACCCCAATGGTGGGCGCAAAACTGTTTAGTGTAATAAATGGTAATGAAAACTATACTTGATTCTGTGGTTCTAAAAATATGTGATTTACTTTAATACTAGTTTCTTAGGAGATATATGCTAAGTGAGAGTTAAGAAAAATGAGATAATAGCAAAGAGCAATGCTGTTATGATAACCAAACAGACTTGAGACGAGGTCTCGAGCTGGCCGAAATAGGGCCTCGAGGTCGAGCTACTGTGCTTGACTGGGGGCGATCGATGGGGGAATAACAGTGTAGAGGGCCTCGAGGTTAGCTTTTTTATGATCAATAATGAGCAATAAACGAAGAATAATAAATGGAACACAATGAATGGAAGCAATAAATCAATGGAGCAATTGTAGAGAATGTTTGAGTTAGAGAGTAGATAATGTTATTGCTCATGTATTGAATATCATGTTTGTTACAAAATGGCAAGGGTCCCCTTTATATAGGAGGGGGAATCCAAACATAGTACATGTTTTATTACAAAGAAATACATCTGGTATAGCTATTTAATGTCACGATACGAACTTGTACTATTCTTGCAGGCTTGGTCAGCTTTAACCACGTGTCTTTTGGGAACTTCCCTCTTTTCCATGATGGTCATCGATTTACACCGCCCTGAGGTATATCGATCCCTCAGAATACTTCCTTAAATAATGCACCTCGGGTTGAACTTTGGATCCTGCTTTGATACAATCGTGGTCGAGGCTCGGAATGCTGTAGAAGCCTTAAAATCGTCCTTCCCCAATTTTATCGTATACAATAATATTTATACTGAAAAGATTGTAGAAAGATAATAATAAATACAAAAATTAATAATGCATTAATAAAGCTTGAAATTTTCAACAAGTACAACTTGATGGTTCGAGTAATTATTTCAAAATAAAACATTGAAAATGTCTTAAATGCTCAAAAACAATTTTAAAAATAAGTCATGATAATTATGCCTGGCTACTCAGGTTCTCAGTGATCCCTAGATGGTGCAGCGGTATACTTCATGACAACGGCTCCCTCTCCCACTGTACGAATATTTAGGTCTTCATCTTCCTCCTCCTCTAAAATTCCACTAGAGTCCACATCTTCCTGGTCCAGAAACATCTTCTTTATACCAGCCAAAATCTAGTCTTCCTCGGATCCGCACATCATGTCAGTATAGCGGAATGTCTGGTGCAGCGCTGGTATGGGTTATTCAAGTGGGTAATAATCGGTGCACCACATCAGTCTCCAATCCTGATTTTCCTTCACAGTATATTCATGCTCGAGCCTAAAGGTCGTGCCATGATACTGCAGTCGTATGGGTTCTATGATCCCCTTAAGCTTTCGATCACAACAATATGCTTTATATCTTATTTCTCCAGTATCAATCCTTCTCAATTGATTTTACCCGCACAATGTTCTCCTCCCAATTTCCTCCTATTTTTTATAACTAGAATGGTCTGGTTGGTGTATTTAGGGTTGCTTCCATCTCCATGAATGATCACCTGCCGATGATTCCACTCGAACTTCACAACCTGGTTCAGAGTAGAAGCAACTGCCCCAGCTTCATGTAATCCACCGTCATCCCAACAATAGGTTGTTAGTGGCATATATATCTAGCACTTGGAATTCGACATCAAACCAGGTCGGGCCCATCTAAATATCAAGATTGATTTCTTTGATAATGTCTCTTTGAGATACATCGAACGCTTTCACGTTCATACTTCCCATTTGTATCTCATGGAAGCCATTACCTAACCTTTTCAGAGTGGTCATTAGGCATATATTCAGGCTCAAACCTCCATCTTTTAGGACCCTAGCAATGAATTTATCTTCAAATTGCACATTGATGTGCAATTCCTTGTTGTGAATCAACCCCTATGGTGGTAACTCATCTTCGTGGAAAGACATTTTACGTCTCTCAGGTACTAATCCGACATGTTAGCCATTTCTCCACAAGTGATACCTACGGGTACGTTGGCTTCACTTAATATTTTCATCAAGGCATTCATGTCACGTCTGAATTTTACATCAGTGATAAAATGGATATCTAGGAGGAATTCTTGATCGTGTGATCAATAACAGAGTATTCCCTTGCTTGTACCTTCCTCCAAAGATCGTCAATATATGTATGGATGGCAGGTGGTTGGATGAAGCTTCTTTGCATCCTCCAATATTCTCAGTTGTATAAACTCTGCCAGTTCTAGTCATGCCTTGAACAACACCTATGTCACGACCCAAACCAGTGGGCAACGACGGATGATCGATTCGTATCTGTCGAACATCCTTAAGCATGCATCTAAGATATAAACATGAATAACTTAAAGTGAGGGAAACCTATTGAAAATACATATCTACATATACATGAGGAATAGAGTGGGCGAGCTAGCAAGGCTGATATAGACAACAATATACCCAAAACTGGAAGTCGACAAGGCCACATACTATCCAACTATACAGAACTGTCTACAGACTTCTAATAGAAAATACAATTGTACAAGGACGGTACTAGGCCACATCATACCCATATATGTATACAAGAATATCGTACCAAAATCAAAAGGCAGATCCGGATCAAGTGGATCACGCCAACTCTCACTGATCAAGGATCCTAAGAAGGGGGACCGTCACCTTTCCTACCTGCGGGCATGAAATGCAGGCCCCGAGAAATAGGGCGTCAGTACGAACAATTTACTAAGTATGTAAGGCATGAAAATCAGTACATGATAAACATAGATGAAATAAAAAATAAAGAATTCCGAGTATAAGTCTAAATCGTTGTGTAAATCCTGAAACATTTATAATGTCATGCACGTGCATATAAATGTCGTGTCATGCGTAGGTATGGTGTACATAACATCATCAAGCTTCTGAGAGCATCCCATCATATCATCTCGGCCACTGTGGGAAAAAATCATCAACAAATACCAGATGATCAGGTGGTGGTGCGTATATAACGCCGTAACCTTTTCCCATATCCCATATACATATATTATACATATATACGCATATATAATGCCATCTGCTCACGCCAATAAAATCGTTCGGAGTGTCATAAGACTATTATGCCTTTGATTAATATCATGAAATAAACTTTATCAACTTACGTATTTTCTGAAACCCATGAACAGATGATAGGATTATAATACTTATAGGAAAACAAGAATATACGCATCTCTAGCATCTCTACAAATAGAGTATTTTATGGAGGTTGTGCATTTGCTCGTTTCGTTCGTGTCGTATAAATCATGCCAAATAGAAATAAGGGATAGTCTTAACATACATGGGTCGATTCTCTTGACAATCCCCTAACACACGTTAATTGCGACAAAACACGAAACAAGTTGTATGAAAAGATCGAAGCAATAGCGTTGCTATGAAAAGAAAATCTTGGCCGAAACCTTTCCTTAAGAACTTATCAACAACGTTGCTATTTTGGAAAGTGAATTAACGTTTCTTATGTTCCTTGGATGAGAAAGTGATTAGAATTGTAACATTTATATGTGATTGGTTGAAACTTTCTTTCCTTAGATGACTATATGACTAATGACTCATCTTCCTAAGACTTAAAATGGATCTGTTTCCTTAAATGAATAATGTGACTCATGTTACAAAACTTGCCCATGCCTCTTAAGCTTTCCACCTATATTAATGACTTAAGAGTCATCTTAAATTACAAGGGGGGTCTGCAACGTTCTTTGCTTATCTTAAAGGCTTAATTAATTACTATTATCTTACTTAAGTAATTAATCCCCCATTAATCAATAATAAACCAATTACCCACATAATTAATAATTATCTTAAAATTACTTAATATACTACTCACTTTTAATACACTTTATGTTTGCTACTATCGTGGTCATGGGGGCACCTTTTACAATCTAGTCCATAAATATTAGGTATTTTGGTTCGGATTGTAATTTATCCAAAATCGACAACCTTCAACGAAACTCATTTTATTTAATTTGTTTACCCTTTATCCTTCACGGAACTTACTTATCACTTGTTATAAGTAGCATAAATATGTTAACCTCAAGACAATCTCATCTCCGAGTTTACGTCGATTAACCGAAGGCGAAGCTTTAACATACGAAAGCGGGAGATGTAACATCCTTCCCCTCTTAGAAACATTCTTCCTTGAATGTTTAACTTCCCTGGATCTATATAAACTTTGGCAGAGTCTCCTTTGTTACAATACTACTACCAACTCTTCCTGTAGAAACTTAACATTTAACGCCACATAGGACCACAATCATTAATAATGACAACAGCCTCACACGACTAATGACAATAACTAACACAAGAATCCATACACATACCTTAAGGTTGTGATGTCTCAGTCGGACCCTTCTCTCGAAGAGGAAATAAGTGAGAATATCTAGACACCATGTCTTCTTCGGCCTCCTTAGTCATTCCTTCCACATTATTGTTTCTCCAAAGTACTTTCACCGAAGCAACGTCTTTAGTCCTCAATCTTCAAACCTGTCTATCTAGTATAGTAATGGGAGTTTCGTCATATGACAGTTGCTCTGTGACCTGATCATTGTCAACTGACACAACTCTGGAAGGATCTCTAATACATTTACGTAGCATAGACACATGAAAGATTGGATGTACAGACTCCAAGTCTGAAGGCAAGTCTAACTCATATTCTACCTGGCCTACCTTGCGCATGGTCCTATATGGTCCAATCTACTGAGGGCTAAGTTTTCCTTTCTTTCCGAACCTTATAACACCTTTCATTGGTGATACCTTTAGGAATACCGAATCGTCATAAGACTTCTGACGGCATTGAGTTGTTAATAGCTTTTCCTGTATCAGCTTAATTTTCTCGATTGCCTGTTATACCAATTCTAGTCCTAATAATGTAGTTTCCTCAACATCGAACCATCCTATTGGTGACCTACATTTCTGTCCGTAAAGAGCTTCGTATGGAGCCATCTGAATACTGGAATGATAGCTATTGTTATATGCGAACTCCATAAGCGGCAGATGATCATCCCAACTACCCTTGAAGTCTATCACACAAGCTCGTAACATATCCTCAAGTGTCTGAATAGTATGCTCAGCCTATCCATCTGTTTGGGGATGAAATGATGTCCTAAGACTTACTTGAGTCCCAATACTTTTTGGAAAGAGCTCCAGAAATTAGCTGTAAACTGAGCTCCTCTATCGGAGATAATAGATATAGGGACACCATGCAGTCATACTTTTTCCTTAATATAAAGCCTTGCATAATCCTCTGTGGAATACGTAATCCTAACGGGCAGAAAATGGGCTGACTTTGTAACCCTATCAATAATCACCCATAGCGAATTGAACTTACGCTGGGTACGAGGTAAGCCTGTAATGAAATCCATATTAATTGCTTCCCATTTCCAAGACAAAATCTCCATAACCTGCAATAATCCACGAGGTTTTTTATGCTCAATCTTAACCTGCTGACAGTTAGGGCAGTGAGCAACAAACCATGCTATATCCTATTTCATTCCGTCCCACCAATATACTTCCCTAATAGCATGATACATCTTTGTTGCTCCTGAATGGATAGAATAACGAGAATGATGAGTTTCTCCCATAACCTGCCGACACAGTCATGCAACATTAGGGACACATAATCGTCCTTGATATCTGAGGACCCCATCTCCTGTAATTTCAAATGGTGTCTTCTCCTTCTGAGGGGTGGTATCCTTGTGATGGACTAACACAGGATCCTCGTACTGGCGTTCCTTTACTTCAGTTACTAAAGAGGATGTTGTCGTATCCTAAATAGTAATTCCAATAACACCTGAGTAAAGTAACCGAACTCTGAGACTAGCTAACTGATGAATCTCAATGGTTATTCCCCTCTTTTGTGGATGTAAACATGACAGGCTTCCCATAGATATACGACTGAGGGCGTTGGCTACCACGGTCGCCTTCCCCATATGGTATAAAATATTAATGTCATAATCTTTAAGTATCTCCAACCATCTCCTTTGACATAAATTCAATTCCTTTTGCTCGAAGATATACTGGAGGCTCTTATGATCTGTATAGATATCAACATGAATGCCATACAAGTAGTGACTCCACATCTTTAGTGCATGAATTACTGAAGCTAACTATAAATTGTGGCTCGGGTAATTCTTCTTGTGTTTTTTTAGTTGTATAGAAGCATAAGATACAACCTTACCGTGCTGCATCAGTACCCAACCCAATCCAATTCCCAAGGTGTCACGGTAGATAACATAAACATCGGTCCTTTATGGGAGCATTAGAACCGTTGCTGAATTTAATATATCCTTCAATGGTTGAAAACTTCATTTGCAACCATCAATCCATTGAAACTTTGCTCCCTTATGAATCAACTACGTCAAAGGTACTGAAATGGAAGAAAATCCCTACACAAATCTCCTGTAATAACCTGCCAAACTGAGAAAGCTACGATCCTCCATCAGTGTTATGGGGCTAGACAAGTCTTTACTGCCTCAATCTTTTGTGTATCAACCCGGATACCTTCACTCAAAATGATATGATAAAATTAAAGCTACATAGTCCAACCAGAATTCATATTTATATAATTTTACATACAACTTCCCTTTGTGTAGAACTCTTATCACGATACGCAAATGATTTGCATGCTCATCCTCTGAACAAGAATACACCAATATATCATCGATAAATACAATTATGAACAGATCTAAAAAGTGACTGAACACACGGTTCCTTAAATCCATGAATACTATGGGTGCATTGGTCAAATAGAACGAGATAACACGAAACTCAAAGTGCCCGTATCTGGTCCTGAATGTTGTCTTCAGAATATCTTTCTCCTTAACCCTTACCTAATGTTACCTAGACCTCTAGTGTATCTTTGAGAAACACTTGGAACCTTGCAACTGATTAAATAAATCATCAATCCTTGGGAGCGGGTAATTATTCTTGATCGTCACCTTATTCAACTTTCTATAATCAATACACATTTGTAAGGAACCATCTTTCTTCCTCACGAATAACACAAGTTAGGTCTGATAAAAGCCTTTCTCAAGTAAGTCCTTTAGTTGTTCCTTAAACTCTTTCATCTTTGTGGGGGCCATTCTATAGGGAGGAATAGATATTGGATGAGTATCCGGTAGTAGGTCAATAGCAAACTCAATTTCTCACTCTGGCGGAAGACCCGGAATCATTGGGAAAAAACATCGGGAAACTTATTAACCACAAGGATGGACTGAATGGTTGGTGACTCTACTTCACATCCCGAACCCCAACTAAGTGATAAATATATCCCTTTATGATAATCTTCCTTGCCTTGAGATAGGAAATAAATTTACCTCTCGGCGATGCCCTATTACATTTCCATTCCAAAATAGGCTCTCCTGGAAATTGAAATCGGACTATCTTCGATCTACAATCAATGTTAGCATGATAATAAGCCAACCAATCCATACCCATTATAACATCAAATTCTACGGTATCTAACTCGATTAGGTCTGCTATGCTATATCGACTATGAACTACTATTATTTAACCTCTATATACTCTCTTAGCTACCACTGAGTCCCCAACAGGTGTAGGCACATCAAAAGCTTTAACCAATTTAGGTTTTATTCCAAACATACTAACAACCAATGGAGTAACATATGATAAGGTGGAACCTGGGTCAAACAGTGCATATACATCATATGATAAGACTAATAATATACATGTAACAACATCGGGTGGTGATTTTTGATCCTTTCATCCTGCTAATCCATAAATGCGATTCTGAGGACTGATCGAGCGTAGATACTCCGCCTCTGTCTCTACCACGACTCGGTGCTTGTGAACCTTGCCCAAGGGGCATACTGATGATGACGAACCAGCTACGGATCCCGCTGTTGAGCTATGCTTGCATCACCTCTCGTCGAACAATCACTCATAACGTGGCCCGGATAAGCACAAGTATAACAAACACGCAACCATATACGGCAGTTCCCGTCATGTTGCTTACCACACTGATAACATCATGGCAAGGGCGGCCTCACACGACTTGACTCAACCCTATACAAAGAGCCTGAGGCCTTAAAATTCTGACCAGGCCCTGAATATATAGAACGATCAAATCTCTTACAGCCAAACCGATGGGGCGAACTAGCCACCTCGAAACTCACTAGAAACTCACCAGAAGAACCCGAAGACCTCGCTCTCTAATTTTAGGCCCTATCATGCTCACGATCGGCCCTCTGCTTTTGCTTACGCTCCTCTACACCTTGAGTGTATGCCTGAATACGAGAAATATCCATGTCTACTTGAAGTGAGACCGACATAAAATCGTTAAGCAAGTGCGGAGAAAACCCAATCACGGATCGGTGAACTCAATCCTCCATCTTTGATACAGAAGTGGGAGTATACCTAGCCAATGAATCAAACTGAAGACTGTACTCCTGAACACTCATGTTACCCTATGGAACGGTTAAGAACCTATCAACTCTGGCCCGTCTAAGCTCTGGTGGCAGATAATGATCAAGAAAAGCCTCTATAAACTTCTTCCATACTGTTGGAGGGGTATCCTCACCTCTGGACAATTCCCGAGACCCGTACCGATTAACTGCAAGAAGTTGGAGTCTATAGAAAGCTAGCTCAACTGACTCAGCCGCAGTGGCCTTCATTTCCCTCAACGTCCTACGCATTCTATCAATAAATACCTGAGGGTCCTCGTTTGGATCTTCCCCCGTGAATATCGGAGGGTCTAAATTAATGAAATCATGAGCCCTCGCACTGACGGACCTATCTGCATGACCAATACCTACTTCCTGGCGTAGAGCCAGTATGACTACTAATCAAGTTAATAGCTGTATAACATCTCTCATCTCTTGAACCGGTGCATCTGGCTGAGGGGGTGAACGTACAGGGGCAGGTGCTGGAGTTGGTGCCCCTCGAAGCTCTCTTGGAAAGGGCGGGGTATGTGAAGTCTGAGATGGAATCTCACTATGAAACTCTCCTCGTGCCTTGGTAACTCGTGGCGCTCGGCTAGTAATCTCACCAACCACGTACATTCCCTTCTGGATGCACAAATATTCGTTGTTTTATCCTTCAACACCTTCTACACTCTAGACTCTCCCTTTAAATTTCTTTAGTTCTTTTTTCATGTTTCAAATGAGTAGGTCCTTTTCGATCGGCTCAAGTATGTATAGGGTTTGTTGTGGGTTATGAGATAAGGCTTCCACGTATATCAGGTTGCCTTGATGGGTTCTTGTAACTTTGGTATACAGATGATCAATGATTGAGGTTTGGGGGGGACCATGGGTAGGTTGTGCTGTATTTTGAGGGGTTTGTACTGGTGGTGGGTTAAGGTGTTAGGGAGGTGTGGGGTTGTGATATTGGTGTGGTGAGGGAGGATTAGGAGCTACGGGTGGTTGATTCTAGCTTTGTGTGTCTTGTGTTGGTGTTTCGTTTGGAGTAGTTGTGTTTTGTTGGTTGATGTCGATAACATTTAGAGTAAGGGAAAGGTTTGCCAGATTTTGGACCTACTCAATCTCACCCTACAACTTCATAATTTCTTGCTCCAAACATAGGACCAACTAATTTTGTCCTGGCGTACTTCTCCCATATGAGGTTTCAACATTTTGTGCCAAGGTAGCATTGTCTTTTTGAATACCACTTAAATTATCCATATTCCATTTGCTTTTGCCTTTGTTTTGCAACTCGCTAGGTGGAGGAGGAGGTGGATGACCTTTGGATCTTGTATGATGATGGTAGGGAGTAATAGTGTTTTAGTCACTTATTACACTATAATTCACTGCACTTTATTTGTGTTTGATCTTTAATTGGCAGCGCTTTGCACTTATTGTGTGTTTTATGATTTGTAGGAGTGATTCTGAGGTATGTTGATGTTGGAGAGCTAATTTGAGCTATTAGGACCTTTGAAGTATGTTTGAAAGTTCAATGGATTAAGTTCGGATCATGTTTGGGGGTCGGGGACAACTTTTTGACATCAAAAATCAAGTTTGGAGCCGTACTCTAAGAAAATTCTGTTTGGAGCCGCATGGGGCGATGCGTGGTGCACCGAAGCAGTGCAAATTTTGTTGCCTGACATATGTTGAGCTCTCTGGATTTCCCCACTAAAGCCTCGCATGGAGCGTCTCCCCATTCGGCGCGCCTGTAAAATATTTACAGAGCCAATGTCCTATTTCGGCTAGAAAAAAGTGGTTTCATCTGGGCCCAAACCTAGTTGGTATAAATACATGGAAAAGCGTCATTTTCTTGACTTTTGACATATTTTGTACCTAAGGAGGCTAAGGAAGAGTTTGAAGAACACACAGACAAGGATTTCATTATTCCTTCCTTACTCAAGACCCTAGTTTGGATTAAATTTATATTTTTCTATATTTAAATTTTATTTGTGATAAATTTGTCCATATCTATGGAGTAGTTCCATTTAAGGTTTAATGGATTTGGTGTGTTGATTAAATCCAATCCCCGTGGATACGATATAATATTATACTGTATTTGATTAGCGAGCAGAATTTAAGTGTATATTTTGTGCTCATCAAATTTTGGCGCCGTTTCCGCGGATTGGCACTCAATAGTGTTTGAAAATGTTTGTAGTGCAAATTCGGGATTTTTCTTTTCTTTTAATTTCTATTTTCTCTTTTTAATTTTGGTGTTTGTTGAGTGTCCACATGTTACATGTTTAGATTGGGCATGACTCGAGATTCTTTGAAAGAAGTGCTACCATACAAGCCCGAGATAGAAAAAAAATGCAACAACTGAGGAAGGAATGAATTCTCACTGATATGTTAGAAATGGTTGGGCAATCTATAACCAAAGAAACTATGGCTGGAAACATTGATGATAATGTAGATTTGGCTGCAAGAGATGAAGTCCATCAATGAGAAAATGTTGCACTGAATGTTGAGGAAGCAACTTTTAGAGAAGCACATATTATCTATGAAGAAGAGAGGTGTAACGCCCCAAACTCGGGGAGCGCGACCAGCGCTCAACCGGGTGAACCAGGTCGAGCAAGCCTGTTAGATACTTTCTACCCAAACTTACTCATGAACAAAGATGAGACATACTTTCATTAATTAGAGAATAAGGAGATCATGAATACGATGCCAAAACATTTCCATTAGTTTCTTCATTTTTAATGTTTCAAAATACACACCTTTTCATAAGTTAAAGTGGAACAAGTGATTCACACATAACATGAATTGTTTCAATTTCCCCAATACCGATATACAACTTACCCAATGTCTACGGAGCCTCTAAAGATACAAAGGAGTACAATGATAGTGCAGACAATAAGGCTCGAGCTATGCCTCAAAACATGATAACACAATGAACAAAAGATAAATGACCCCGGAATAAGGTGGGACTCACCAAGTCTACGGGGAGAAAGGTGTACTGCTATCATTGGTTAATGCTACCTGTTGTGGAACCACCTGCATCCATAAGATGCAGCGCCCTTGGAGAAAGGAACGTTAGTACTATTGGATAGTACTAGTATGTAAAACTAAATATCATCTCAACAAAATGAATAATAATACAAGGGGGGTAACAGTTATGAATTCAATAAAAGCTTCAAACAATACTCAAGTTAAGAACCATATGAGTTTTTCAAGTAATTTCCAGGTTTTTAGGTGGGGAGTTCTTTAGTATTGATATATTGTTATTCACAATACCACCATTACGCGGAGTCCTATCACGGACCGATCGACTATGCCATCTTATTTAAGACATTAACCACAACCAAAAATTCCGGCACAATCACCACCATGTGTGCGACATGGCATCCGATTACGACTCGATCGGCTAGGCCATCTCACCTTAGAAATTACCTTTTCTATCAAACATCGCACATCATACTTAACATCTATTCAATTCAGAGGCACTTATGGCCACAATTATAATATCATTCTTGGCAATTGGACGAATTTCATATTTTATGTCCCCTCCCCCTCCTTATATTTTTCACACACCAAAATCATTATTGACAACAAGACGTTTAGTTTCAATACTTTTAGGTACATATGAGGGCAATTAGGAGTGTTAGACATATAAACATGTTTCACATAATTTGGTATGATAACCTTCAGTCAAGCATGACTTGAAATCGTAACATTTATAGTACACACATGCCACATTTTGATTATATCCGCAAAGGATACCATAGAATGGATAAAAGCATTTGGAACACATATTGAACATATATTTTTCAACACAACTTACATGATGTAATGACCCAACCGGTTGTTTTGAGTATTTGCACTTCGCTCGGTAATTTATGGGTATGAGTAGTTCTTTATGATGTATTATGACTTGTGTGTATCATCAGTTTGGGTTTTCAGGTTATTCGGAATCGGTTTGGAAGAATGAATTTCATTGTTGAAACTTTAAGTTGAAATAGTTGACCAAGTTTTACTTTTTGTGAATTTGACGATGGAATAGAGTTTTAACTATTCCATTAGTTCTGGATGATGATTTTGGACCCGGGCGTTTCCCCATATTTGCGTTTGGATGTTTCTAGAAGGTTTCGGCACTAGTTGGCAAAAACTGGAAATTTGCAAGTTTGGAAAGCTTATAAGTTTGACCGAAGTTGACTTTGAAGATATGAGATTCGGATTGTGGTTCCGGGTATTTAAATAGATTCGTCATGTCATTTGGGACTTCTATTTAAAATTTGGGTTCATTCTGTGATGATTTGATATGTTCATCTCGAGTTTTGGAAATTGGAAGTTTATAGATTTCGATTTGAGGTGTGATTCGCTGTTTCAATTTTTTTATGTGTGTTTTGAAGCCTCATGTAGGTTCGCGTCATGTTATGTGACTTGTTGGCATGTTCGTACAGGGTCCTGAGTGGCTCATGTGAGTTTCAGGCGAGGTTCAGAGAATTTTGGAAATTTTGGTTAAGGTTGGTGGTTACTAGTTCTGGTGTGACCGCACATGCGGCTAGTTTGTGCAGGTGCGATGTTTGCAAAAGAAACAAGGCATTCGCAGAAGAGAGGGGTTGCTGGCTGGAGAGGCATATCAGAAGAGGATATTCAGGCGCATAAGCGCAATCGCAGATGCGACCATGGACATAGCAGAAGCGGCCTTTCTTTTAAATGCAAGTTGTCTCACGCAAAAGCAAAGGTCGCAGATGCGACCTCTTGACCGCAGATACGGAATCTGCTAAGAAGAAGCTATAAAACTCGAGGGTTTTGGTCTTTCTTCATATATTGAGATGTGAGACTCGGATTGAGGCAATTAATGGAGCAAATTTCATCACAAGACTTGGGGTAAGTGATCCATACTCGGCTTTGGTTATATTTCACGAATCTATCTTCATTTTTGGTAATCGGTTAATGAATTTTAAAGAGAAATTGGGACTTTTGGCCTAAAGTTTCATAACATGAATTTTTGAGTTTTGAACATCGATTTGGAGTCGGAATGGAGTGAAATTATTATGGTTGGACTCGTAATTGAATGGGTTGTCGGATTTTTTGAGTTTTGTCGGGTCTCAATGTACGGGCCCAGGTTGGATTTTGTGGCTGATTTTGGGCTTTGATTCAAAATTTGATCTTTTACGATCGGGATTGGTTATTTACCATTGTTTGATCTATTTTGAGTTGGTGTTGGTTAGTTTCGATCCGTTAGGAGGTCGAACGCGCGTGATGGCATCTTTGGAGCATTGCTTGGCTTGCTCGACAATTGTATTGGCTATTTCGAGGTATGTAACTCTTCTAAACTTAGTGTTGAGGGTATGAAACCCCGTAATATGTGTTATGTGATTGATGATCAGGTGACACACATGCTAGGTGATGGCGTGTCGGCGTGTCGGCGTGCACCGTGTGAGTTGGGACTCGGTTGTTTCCAGGGCACTGTATAGTGGCCCTATATTGTTAATATTCATGTTTTCACCATGCGATAAAGTAAATGAGCTATCAATCATGCTAGATATAATTTTTAGGCATTATGCCGATACTGTTGGGACCCATAGTGGTTGTTTATTGCTATCATTTCACTAATTTCATTGATATTTCGTACTCAATCATATTCATGCATTCATGTCATATCTCAGTCTCAGTTGTTATTTATTGATACATCATATCATTATTGTCGGTCTAATTTCATGACATTGTGATCCCGTGAGTGAGACTAAATGGGTTGATGACTAAGTGAGGTCATGGCCATCTTTTTTAGGATATTGATACCATAGCACGTGAGCTTTCTGTGCAGTACATGAGTTGTCCGTGTGGATCAAGGTATTGATACCATAGCACGTGAGTTATCCGTGCAGCACGTGAGTTGTCTGTGCGAATCCAGATATTGATATTATAGCACGTGATTTGTACGTACAGTACGTGAGTTGTCTGTACAACACGTGATTTGTCCGTGCGGAATATAGCACTTGGGCTGTAGGATCCCCTTCGGAGTCTGTACAACCCTAGTGAGCGCAGTCGACTATATATATATATATGTGGATAGGGTTGCACGCCGCAACAGTTATTATACATCTTGAGTGATTGACTGTGCTGAGCATTGAGCATATGAGAGAGGATGTGAAATAGTGAGATTAAGTACTGTGAGAGTGTGAGTATGTGATTCATCTCCTAGATACACATGACATACATGCATAGAGATGCATTTTTCCTCATGTTATACGGTATCACGTCATTCATTGCTTATTATACACATTGATATATGGGCTTAGAGAGGTATTTTATACTTGTTATTTGGAAAGAAAATGAAACATTTTTATTAATTATGGAAAGAATGTTTGAAAAAATTACAGTTTTTAAACTTACTCGTACTTTTGGAATTTTCGGTAAACGATTTGGGAATTTTCACTGAGATACTTTAAAAGCATGACCATTTTCAGGAACTATGAACGAGCTAAGAATTTTTACTTCATAGGTACCTCTTTTGTACTTGTATTATGTTGTTATGAATTGTTAGTGAGATATTAGTATTGAACCAGACATAGTGTTAGCTCGTCACTGCTTTCAACCTAAGGTTAGGTTCGTTACCTACTGAGTACATGGGGTCGATTGTGCTTATACTACGCTTCTCCACCTTGCGTGCAGATGTTAGTAGTTGATGTTGCTGTGTTAAATGGGATATGGATTGAAGATGTACCTGCGACTCAGTTATGGCTCCCCCTTGTTCGTGGTAGCTTTAGGTCTATAAATCTCTATTTATGTACTTTTCGAACAGACTATGTATTTATTTCATTTTCCTTTTATAAACTCTATTCTTACAAGCTCATGATTTGTACTACCAGTCCTTGGGAAACGTAAAGATTTAGTAAATTACTTTTGCTTAGTTGCCTTGTTAATATTGTTGGAATTGGATAGATATTAGTTTTCTTAACTAGAGGGTTGGGTTAGGTGCTATCACGACTAGTGGATTTGGGGTAGTAACAAGTTGGTATCAGAGCCCTAGGTTCATAGGTTCTATAAGTCATGAGCAAGTGTCTAATATTGTCTTGCGGATTGGTATGATGACGTCCATGCCTATATTCGAGAGGCTACAGGGAATTCAGGATAAACCTCCCATATTTCCTTCCTTATCATGCGGCATTGATTCAGCTTGAAGCGTAACTCTTTGAATTGCTTCCACGCATTCGTATGCGCACATGAGCTCTCGGTATCATTACTGCATTGTCGGCTTGTGATTTCCATGAATAAGGTGTGAGATGTGATTTTTGTATGTTGATGATGTGCCAGTCTGGAGAACTTGAGGATGGGTTTAGATTGTAGCTTGAGCACAGAGATGTTGATTGTGTGAGCATATGCTTTTGGATTTATATGTCCGATAGTGTCCCTATTAGTGGAATTTGTAGATTGATGGCTATGTGATGAGTATGATGTGACTGCGAGATGTGTTTATATGGGTTGAATATGACAAGAAGGGTTTGCTTGAGGTGTAGAAAGGACTATCGGGTGCTTGATTTATGTCTTGGTGTGACGTATAATCTCAAGTTATGATGTATCGAAGGATCCTTCATGTTGTTTAATTGTGGAATGGATTAGATTCTCATGTCTTGTTGATAAGTTTAGAATCAGGAAGATTAAGTAATTGCATAGTAGTTGTGACTGTGTAAGGGTATGAAAAGATGTTAGTTGGAGGATAAGAAGGTGGATTCTCTCATGCGGGGTGTCATTGCGTTGTGTGATCCCTATGTTGCTTTGTAGCGAGTTCTCTTTTACCAGTGAATTATATGTGTTGCAATTCGAGTTTGGATCTCTTATGAGAGTTGGTGTGACTGTTACAAGGGTGAATGCGATATTTGCAGATGATTTGAGACATTAGATAGTTTGTGTTACATGAGCTTATGAAGGATTTAGTTGAATCTCACTGCGGTATCATGACAGTAGTAGAGTATTGGCATCGTGAGTTATTGTGTGTTTTGATCTATTGCTTTGAGCCAAGTGGGGGAGTCTGCTATTGATAAGTTGATTTCACGGCTATGTAGTGTATTTGTTCGGTTTGAGGTATACTTGTGAATAAGATATGTTTGTAGAGGGTGATATCGAGCATTACTCAAGTAAAGGAATTTCTGAATTACGGGTTGTATTACGCTTTATGGGTACATGAGAATCATAGAATGATTTAAATTGTTGTTGGTGAGAGATGTATTGCGCATGGAGTAGGAATCTACTCAGTTGCTTGGAATGTGAATTACTTCTTAGGGTGTTGGTATGCAAATGGGACATTTGTCGTTCGGCCCGTTTGATCAGTTTGATTGAGATTTAAGTTGAGTGGATGACTCTCGAGAATGGTTCTAATAGATTCATGATTTATATGTAGCAATTGGGAATCTTTAGGATTTGTATATGGCAAGAAACTGAGATTTACATTGGATGGTGTCGAGACTTGTGGCTTTTCTATATCCTTATGAATTTTGCACTTCAATATCAAGAAGGTGAAGGAAATAGTTTTAGGTTCACATAAGGTCTCTTCAGAGTGGATGTCTCAGTTGTGGTGCTTTGGGGTGCTTAAGAGGGAAGTCATCGGGTTATGGGCCTAAGGGTGTTGTGTTGTTATTCTAGGGTCTCTAATGTGGTGAAATTTTTGGTTATGGATCGTGGTGTTCTACAAGGGAGAAGTATCAATTTAAAGGCAATTTGGAAGGGACTTGGAGAACTAGGACATCTTGGTAGTAGGTTGGATCAGCATAGTAATGGATATAATAATCTCTTTGGATACTTATGAAGTGGCTAGTCTCTACTGGTGTTTCACGGCAATGCTCTTGGTTATGGTGGCATGTGTGGCTCGGTTGAGTTAGTGAGGTTCCGATCTAATATCTTTGTTATGTGTGAATTGGATTCGAAGACTTTTCAATGGTTTTTACCACGGTTCGAGGTGGATATTTCCTACTTGTGACTCGGAGTGATTTCGAGATTCTCGTATTTTTTTCATATGATGGGATGGTATATGCAGTGTGTTGTGTGGGATTAAGATTTTCACGTGCTAGATCACATTGTAGTTTTTAAGGGAAATTCATTAATTCGTAGGCAGCATGGACGGTCTTAGAGGACTAAGCAAAGGATGGTACTATTTAGTATGGCTTGATGAGAGTATACATTTCAAAATGGGTAATGTGTTTGATTTATTGTTTTCACTTGTACTGTGGCGCTCTCCTGGTTGATGGACTACTGATATTCGAATTTTGATACGTGGCACGTAAGAATTTTAGAAGTATTCATCGCGGGATGAACGTGTATGAGAGATGTGTTAAACATTCTGGCGGTGGAGTTGGGATCGGATATGCTGATTTGTGTGTTTTATGGATTTGGAGACTGGGAGGTCTCAGGAGCAGATTGTTTCATGGTTTTGGACTGTGAATTCATGGACGAAGCTCGCCGGATGATAGTATGTGTTATGATTCAGACATTGTAGGCTTTTAGAAGTTTCTTTCTATTTATTTTTTGGCGCCTGGAGTTGATTTGGGGGTCCATTGGTAGTCCCAATTAAGATGTTTATTCTATACTAAGTCGGATTGGTTGGCTCCGTAATGCTATTATTGAGAGACGTACCATTCAGTTGTTACTGATCTTATTCGTATTTTGAAATTCAGTGGAAGTTACTCTTCCATGCTACGAGGAGTTGTGATTCATTGGTTTTAGGCACACATGGTGCGGTTCTGTTATGGTCTTATAACAAAATATGAGCGAGATGAGTAAATGGGTATTGCATGATTTAGGGCGTATTGATTATATTCTTTCGAGTTTTGTGTGGCATTGGTTCATCTGATTCCACATGGTTATTGTAGTGTACTTTGGGTACTTGTTGTCGAATTTCGAATGGTTAGTGATTTTGAGGAGGGTGGCTCGAGGTATATGTTATGAACCAGCGTTTGGATGGAGTCGTGCATTACAACAGAATTATGTTGAGGTATGAACCTTTGTATTAGAGTCGGTTGATGGTTCTACAGTGTGTGATGGGTTCTTAGCATTGTGTGGTGGTGGTACCCGTTGATCTTGCGGGACGGTTCCCTAGATTGAGTCATGTTCGCTATTGAGTACATTTGAGTTGTTGCTTATTGGTGCATGGATTGTACGGTTTGTGGCTCTGGGTAGTATTCGTGTTGCGTATCAGTAGAGTAGTTGGTATTCAATAAAGTGATTTCATCGAATCTATGATGGGGGTTATCGAATTTGATTGCATTATATTTGGAAGGATAATAACGGAAGTCGGCTTAGGAATTGACTATAGTTCTTGTTGAAGGAGAGGGAGCTCCACGGCTTGTTGATTTGATGAATGGTTATGATTTTCTACTCGTTCTATCATTATTGGCAGTGTACTAATGTTTTAGAATGAGGTTTTGTTAGGTATAAGGTTTATTACTGGGATTGGGTTGTTCTGAGCACTTACTGTGATTGGGGGTTTTTTCTATGGGTATTTTGTCATATGGTATACTGGGTGATTGTAGCTTGGGTTATGGATGCGGGTTGGTACAACTTGTTCAGACTTATACAACGTGTAGGTTGCGAGATTCAGATCTTATAAGGAATTTTGGATGTTGGAAAATTGTATTCTAAGGCTTATGGGCTAGGTTGAATTGACAAATTTCAGTTATATTGTGTCATCGGACCTATATGGGATAGGGTGACGTGGGATCACCCCCAGGTATGTGTATGGTAAGGTTATACGACAATTTGATTCTTTTGGGAACAACTCTTGGCACGTTCGAGGACGAACGTATGTTTAAGTGGAGGGGAATGTAACGACCTGACAGGTCGTTTTGAGCATTTTCAGTTCGCTCGGTAGTTTACGGGCATGAGTAACTTCGTATGATGTATTATAACTTATTTGAATCATCGGTTTTTGTTTTCAGTTTATTCGGAATCAGTTTGCAAGAATGAATTTTATTGTTGAAACTTTAAGTTGAAAAAATTTACCTAAGTTTTACTATTTTTGAATTTGACCACGGATCAGAGTTTTAATGGTTCCGTTAGGTCTGGATGGTGATTTTGGACTCGAGCGTATGCCCAAATTTTCATTTGAATGTTTCTAGAAGGTTTCGACACTAGTTGGTGAAATTTAGAAATATGAAGGTTTGGAAAGTTCATAAGTTTGACCGGAAGTTGACTTTGAGGATATCATATTCGAATTGTGATTCCGGGAATTTGAATAGCGAAGTCATGTCATTTAGGACTTGTGTTAAAAATTTTGGTTCATTACAAGATTATTTTATATGTTTCGGCACGAGTTTTGGAAATTGGAAGTTCAAAGGTCATAGATTTTGATTACAGGTGTGATTCGTCCTTTCGATATTTTTATGTGTGTTTTGAGGCCTCGAGTAGGTTCGTGTTATGTTATATGACTTGTTGGCATGTTCGTACGGGTAGCAAGGGGCTCGGGTAAGTTTTGGGTGAGGTTCAGAGCATTTTGGAAATTTTGGCTAAGGCTGGTGGTTGTTGGTTCTTGTGTGACCGCACCTGTGGGTGGTTTGCGCAGGCGTGATGCTCGCAGAAGCAACAAGGCAATTGTAGAAGCGAGGGGTGTTGGGGAGGCATCGCATAAGTGATTCTTCATACGCATAAGCGCAATTGCAGATTCGACCATGGCCATCGCAGAAGCAGCCTTTCTCGCAAATGCGAGTCGTCTCCTGCAAAAGCGAAAGTCGCAGATGCGACCTCTTGACCGCAGATGCAGAATCTGCTGGGCAGAAGCTACAAAACTCGAGGGTTTTGGTCTTTATTCATATTTTGAGATGTGGGACTTGGATTGAGGCGATTATTGGAGAAAATTTCAGCACACGGCATGGGGTAAGTGCTCTATACTCGGCTTTTCTTATATTTCACAAATCTATCTTAATATTTGGTAATTGGTTAATGAATTTTAAAGAGAAATTGGGGGTTTTGGCCTAAAGTCATGAATTTTTGAGTTTTGATTATCGATTTGGAATGGGAATTTCGTGAAATTAGTAAGGTTGGACTCGTAATTGAATGGTTTATAGGATTTTGTGAGTTTTGTCGGGTTCCGAGGTGAGGGCCCGGATTAGGTTTCTGGGCCGATTTCGGGCTTTGAATCAAGATTTAATCTTTTATGATTTGAATTGGTTCCTTTAGCATTGTTTGATGTATTTGAGTTATTTTTGGTTAGTTTCGATCCGTTCAGAGGTCGGAACGCGCGTGATGGCATCTTTGGAGCATCGATTGGCTTTCTCGGCATTGGTATTGGCTCTTTCGATGTAATTAACTCTTATAAACTTAGTGTTGAGGGAATGAAACCCCGTAATATGTGTGTTATGTGATTGATGATGAGGTAACGAACATGCTAGGTGACGGGCGTGTGGGCATTCACCATGTGAATTGAGACTCTGTTATTTCCAGGGCACTGTATAGTGGCCGTTTTTTGTTAATATATGTGTTTTCACCATGTGATAAAGTAAACGAGCTGTCAATCATACTAGATATCATGTTTAGGAATTGTGTTGATACTGTTGGGAACCATAGTGGACGTTTCTTGCAGTCATTTCACTGATTTCAATGATATTTCGTACCTAGTCATATTCATGCATTCATGTCATATCTCAGTCTCAGTTGTTATTTATTGATACATCATATCATTGTTGCCGGGCTAGTTTCATGAAATTGTGAGCCCGTGAGTGACACTGGAGAGATTGATGACTGAGTGAGGTCGGGGCCTGTTTGTGGGGATATTGATACCATAGCACATGAATTGTCCGTGCAGCATGTGAGTTTTCAGTGCGGATCTAGGTATTGATACCATAGCACGTGAGTTGTCTGTGCAGCACGTGAGTTGTCCGTGCGGATTATAGCGCTTGGCCTGTAAGAGCCCCTCCAGAGTCTGTACACCCCCAGTGAGTGCAGGCTAAGGACTGCTGTAAAGACCCGTAAAACTTCATGGATAGAAATAATCCCCAAATAGGTCCCTGTGTTGTTATAACTGTAGAAATTCTTAAAACGGACCCTTTTTGAGTAAAAAGTACCCCGGGACTAAAAAGATATAATTTTCTAGGTTTGCGCAGGTCTGCGGTCTACTATGCGATTGTAGATCAGGTATGCGGACCGCATAGTGGTTGCATACTTGGACAGACTGATGTTCATTTTGAGGACAGCTATGCGGGCTAGCATGCGATTGCATTTCACAAATGCGAGCCGCATAGTTGTCGCATTCTTACACCTTGATTTTTGCGGAGGAAGTTTTACGACGCACTATGCGATCGCATAATAGGTATGCGGACCGCATAGTGGTTGCATACCTAGGCAGTCTTCTTTACTTTTTGGCCCATTTGAGGGCCATTTATGCGACAGGAATGCGGACCGCATAGCAGGAATGCAACGCATCTCTGACCGCATTTCTGCTTCGGGACTGTTAAAATTCTAATTTTTATACCCGACCCCCAGTTCATTAAAACACTTACACCTTTCATTTTAAACTTATTTTCTGATAAATTAGAGAGAGGAGAGAGTGGGTTTTAGAGAGAGAGTGTGTCAACTTCATCAAATTTGTTCCTTCATCACTACTCACGCCTGGAATTGATCAAGTAGGACACCATTTTCTTCACTACAAGAGGTAAGCTTCTACCCCATCAACCTTAATTTCCAGAATTTTTAAAATGAAACATGGTTAGGTGGGTTCATGAAGATGGGGATAGGAGTCTTGCATGCATGTAACCAACTAGTCATAAACTAGTAAAAGGAAATGGGTTAGAGTAATCTTTCACTAAAAAGAGGCCATTTAATCTAAAGGAACACCTAGTGTTTGATAGAATGCTCAAGTGAGTTCAAGACATGATCATTATCCCTAATACTAAGTTCAATTATGCCACATTGTGAACTACATTGAAGGTGCTAGAAGGTCAGGTGAATTGTAGTAGAAAATTAAAGGGGAATTATGATTCAAGATATGTATGGCTAACTTTAATCTTTGTAGAGTCACCTTGTTGGTGTCCGAGCACACGGTATGAAATTCTTGCTTGAGCATATGTGAATTGATTGTCCTGCTGTGTCGAGGTGTAAAATTTCATTCTCTGGTTTTCTTAGTCGATTACCATGCTAATTGCGATTGTGAAGGGTCATTCTTTGTGCTTATCCTATCATGTGTAAGGTTCGTTAAATGTTCGAATATGTCAATATGGCACTATGTGCTACTAAATGAAAGAATGTTAACGTACTCTAATGTGGGAAGGTATAAAATTGCTAAAGGCCGAAGATGGCAAATGATGAAAAGAAACTGTGGATTGATTTAATTGAGTCAAATAATCATGGCAACACCATATGTGAATTACTGTTTGGTAAGGGTTATTGTGCCTTGACTTCATATAGTTCTTCGTTGATAGGAACTTATGTTCTTGATGATGAAGATCCCTGTGATATAATTGTTGGTTATTGTTGTTATCAAATATGAATGGTACGGTGGGATCGGGTTATGCTCCGCAACACGAAGTAAGAAGGGTGGAGAGGTAATAAGGGTGAAATGTGAATGTACAGTGGGATCGGATTGCTCGCCGCAACACGAAGTAATAAGGGTGGAGAGGTAATAAGGGTGAAATATGAATGTACGGTGGTATCGGGTTGCGCGCCGCAATAGATGAATAATTCAAATGAGTAACTGTGGAATCTTCATTTGTATCTTTCTGTATATCTGTGTGTTACTTGTGTGGTAACCCTGACTATCTTCCAATTGTGTACTGTTTGATTCTACTTGGAATAAACTTTGTTCATACATACTAGTACTATTCAACAGTACGAACGTCCCTTTTTCCGGGGCGCTACATCTTTTATATGGATGTAGGTGGTTCCACAGTAGGTAGCTCAGACCGCCGATAGTGCTGCTTCCCCTTCATACCTTCAATAGATCCAGTGAGCCCCACTTCCTCTCGGGGTCGTGTGAAGTCGATATCATCTCTTTTGTATATGTTATGTCTTTTAAGGTATAGCAGGAGCCTTGTTGCCGGAAAGTATTGTGTAAACCCTTAGTACTCTTAGAGGCTCCGTAAACATGATGTGGGTTGTACATATATGTATTTTGGGGCAGTAATTGTGTTTACTAGTAGTTGTGGTCCGAATCGAAATTACTGTATGTTTTGTGATTACCAAATGTCTAAATGATAAAAGGATGAAGTGAACTCAAATGGTAAATTCATTCTTAAGCTCTAAACTGCTAATTCATGAGGAATAATATATATTGTAAACACGGGGTGGCACATTGGGTAGGAAAGGCAATCCAGGTCCGCTTGACCGGGATCATCCGGTTGGGCACCTATCTCATTCCTCGATTTTGGGGCGTGACAACTGCCTTCCTTTGCATGAGACTAAGAACTGTCTCCACTACACTGCATGAGGCTAAGCTCCCTCTCTTATTCAATAAGGTTAAGCACTGCTTTCCTTTGCATGAGACTAAGCACTGTCTCCGTTACATTCCATGAGGCTAAGCACTACCTCCATTACTGCATGAGACTAAGCACAGCCTCCATTATTGCATAAGGTTAAGCACTTCCTTCCTTTGCATGAGACTAAGCGTTGTCTTTGCTACGTTTCATGAGGCTAAGCATTGCCCCCGCTATTTCATAAGGTTAAGCATTGGTTTTTCTTGCTTGAAGCTAAGCATTGTCTACATTTTTTTCATATGGTTAAGCATTGTCTATGTCAAACACTGCCTTTATTCACATAAGGTTAATCATTGCCCTCATTATCTGCATAAAGTTAGGCACTGCTCTCATTTCACACAAGGTTAAGAACAACTTCACTTCATTCTTTCATATGGCTAAGCATTGCCTATTTTCTCTATTGAACGATCAACATCGCCGCATCTTTGCATTTCATAGGTTGAAACATCTCCACATTGTCCGAAGGCGTGATTGTCTGAAGGCGTCATCCTTATATCCCAAAGACACCATACCATGGCCGGAGGATCTCTCGAAATTACATATCATTATTCAAAGGTGCCATATTCCAGAGGCACCATCATCGTTGCCCAAGGACACCATTTCATGGCCTTAAAATCCCTTATCATACACTTCATGGCCCAGTACGTTATGGTCTAATGACATCATCCTCATCGTCTAAAGACAAATCTCATGGGTCGAAGGGAATTTGCATCATGTTTAAATTTCTACAGTAACCCCATATATTTGTGTGCGTTTTGTTTTATGTTTTGCAGGTAACATGGGAGGTAACCATCCTACAAGCAGGAGCGATTCTCGCTCCAATTTCCGTTCACTATGTTCACATTCTATGATCATCTCAAACATAACCGATGATCAGCAATTGATTACCCTTTGTCATGTATCCACTCAAATACATGCCTTATACATATGAAACATTCAAATTTGCATTCATAGCTCCACCTGAAATTATTTGTTATTCACGACACCGACATATCCAAAAGACCCTCTTTGAAAAAAACACGACCTTTCTTGTAACAACTCTATCACTTTCGTTCATTGTTGGATCCAAAACTACACACGGCCTGATTCCCCTAATACCAAAGATATGTAAGAAACTCAAAAACTAGGGATCGACCTCCATTATTCAAAAACGCATCATTCCACTAATTTCGAAAAAACTTGGTCATAATTTTCTTTACTGGACAACTCTTTTATCATTCCCTGCTAAATAGGAGCAGTTGCTGATATTCAATTTTTTTCCTCACATTCTTATAAATATCATATATACTTTGACAATATCATTTTACATCATCACTAATTTACAAGAGTCATATAAGTATTTTCTATAATATTTTATGATTTTTAAGGCTTTAAATTTGATTTTCTTGCATTTACATTATTCAAATTTGTATTTATCATAGCTTCAAATTATTTTTTCGTGATATAATCATCCAAAATTATTATTGGTACCCACAACATGTTTTATAGTAATTTAGTTGCATTTTTTAGTAATTTACGCATTTTTGCAATAATAGCTTATACTTTACAATTAATTGCATTTTTGTCATTTTATTCAAAGTCAAAATAATTTTTTTTTATTTTTATAATCTTCATATATTATCTTTAAATATTAAGTTGCACAAACAATATTTTTAATATTTATTTAGCTATTTTATTAAAGTATATTTTCCTTAATTTCTTGTATTTAAAATCTAGCCCAATCCCAAACAAATTTTAGGACCAAAAGTTTGCCAAATACTCAGCCCACTTCTTTGACCCCTCAACAGCCCAAACGAAACAATCCTTTACTAAACTCGTTTGGTACGCGCTTTATACAACCCCCCTCACTCTTCCTTTCATCCTAGTCGTTGATGTCAGGTATCAACTGCTCACAACCTGCCTCCAATCTTTAATTAATCCACCCCAAACCCTAATCCTCATTCCCCACCTAAGATCCACCTCCAAACCCTCTCAGATGTTCTCTCGTCTCTAAAAGAAATCCTAACAGCCGCCTCTGATGCTCTCCAATTTCAACTAAAACATGGATTCAATCCATGATTTACTTACCTATTTTAATGTACTATGATGGTGTATACGCGCTTGTGGTGTTACATAAGTTCTTGTCTTATTTTTGGCAAGAACTATCTTTCGAGATCTAGCTTGGTCGTCTCTGATTCGTTGGGGATTTGGACGATGTCTCGTCTATATACATCATACAGGGAAGGATCCTGGATTCCATGTTCGATTCTCATGCGTCTAGACCCAACTAGGGTTTGGGAATCTCCTTATCCTTTGCCGATTTTGATTACAGGCGATATATTTTTCCTTCTTTGTGCTTGATTGGTAATTTTCCATGTTTCTCTGATTAATTTGAACATCATATAAACCATTCCCCCAAACCCCTAAAAAGACCAATCACTGAAAATTACCATTATTTTCATAGTCTCACTTGTCTTATACTACTGTCTTTTGGCCGACTAAAAGCCAAGGCTGCCAGAATTTGATTATCGTACCTTTCTCAATGTGAGCACTCCCCGGGGTTCCTTCGAAACCCTTGGGAACTCTAACGCACTGAGATTCCTAGGTTCTACTACTCATCTTGCTACTGACATGTGAGATATTGCTGAAATTGTTCTTCTTGTCTACTTGTTTTTCAATTAGTAACCGGTGAGTACCTTTGGCACTTGCATATTTATTCTCTTCTCGTTTGAGTTCCTACTTTGTATATCTATGTCCCTGAAACTTTTATGAATCAACATGCTATTATTTGTATACTAATATGCTCTGTATTTATTCTTGAGGCTCTATACTTCTCTAGTATCTGAACTTGCCTAATTTTTAACCTTGATTCTGGATTTCATAAGCATGTTTATCTTAATGTGTGAGTTTGAATTCTTATTACCTGGTATTCTTCCTGAGTTTATCCCCCTACAATGTCATGAATCCTTGTGATGGACCCACTCATGTGTTCTAATGTATCTGATACTCTACCATAACCAATTCCTAACTATGGTGTCGGCCAATTGTGATCTTTATTGTGTGTTCCATGCGTAGTTTAATCATGTGTTGTTTAATACTACTTATAGTATAAAGGTGATATGAACTATCTAACCTTTATGTGACAATCTAGTCCTTAATGTGTCTTTGCCTATTATGAATTCATGATCTACTAAACATGTCTAGTGTGCTATGTCATGCTGATGTTTGTTTTCGATACTGATTTTTCAACTCTGACCTGTTCTTGATTGTTATGTCAACCAAACTCATTCTTAGGAAGTAATTTAATTCATGATTAACTTGTTACTCTTCTAGTTTTGTTCTTCATGAGGACTTGTTATCATGCATTTGTGTGTTTGCTGACTTGCTCAATCCTGCATTCCTTAGTACCAGTTAAGACCTTACGAATAAACCTTATAGTTTTCCTTCTTTCACCACATATGGCCAAATAGTATTAGATTTTATGCTTGCTTCTCCCACCGTTGAAGTTTGATATGTCTCTTGTACTGTGATTAATGTTCAGCATGATGAATTTTCTCCTATTAAGTAATTGCTCGACTATGAACCGATGTTGTTAGTTTCCATGTTAAACATACTATATTGAGGCTATTCTCTATTGATCCATTAGCTTTCATGATCATATCCCCTGTTTGAGAGTTGCCTTAGGTTGTTTCTGACCATGTTATTGTTTGCTATCCCATGATGATCAATCACGTCCCCTAACTTCTAAAATGCAAGCATGAACTTGCCTTATATGTGCCCTACCAGTATGTCATATGATTTTGCCTATACATCTTAGTGAGAATTAGGGTTATAGACTTAAGAACTAAGTGTATGGACTTCCTACTCTGTTTAAATAATTTAACATATAGTTTGTTGCTTGTGTGGTCGAGTTTGATATCTAATCGGGATGTATGTCATTCATTTGGGCCTGGTATTTGGTTATATATGTAGTTGGACTTGATTGTTGGATTCAAACTTACCATACTATTCTTATGAGCTGGGGATTTGGGTCTACTAGTCATATAAATGAAATTTGTTGAAGGCCCAGAAAAAGTGTCACGCCCCAAAACCGAGGGACGAGACCGGCGCCTAACCGGGTGATCCCAGTCGAGCGGACCTGAATTTCTTTTCCTGCCCAACGCGTTACCCCGTGTTTACAATAAACCTTATTCCACATGAATTAGCGATTTAGAGTTTAAACATGAATCTACTACTTGAGTTCATTTTATCCTTTATCATTTTAACATTTTATAATCACAAAACATACAATAATCCCGGTTCGGACCACGATTACTAGTAAATACATTTACTGCCCAAAATACATATATGTACAACCCACATCATGTCTATGGTGCCTCTAAGAGTACTAAGGGTTTACACAATACTTGCCGGCAACAACGACCCGACTATACCTTAAAAGACATAAAATATACAAAAGAGATAATATACACTACACACGGCCCCAAGACGAAATGGGGCTCACCAGAACTGCTAGATAGATGAAGAGGAGGCACCACTAACGGCGAACCGAGCTACTTGCTATAGAACCACCTACATCCATATAAAAGATATAGCGCCCCCGGCAAAAAAGACGTTAGTACCATTGAATAGTATTAGTATATATAAACAAAATTTATTTTTAGTAGAATCAAATAGTACGCAATTAGAAAACAGTTAGGGTAACCACACAAGTACTACACAGGTATACAGAAGACCACAAATAAAGCTTTCACAGTTACTTGTTTCAATTGCTCATCTGTTGCAGCACGCAACCCGATCCCACCGTACATTCTCATCTCACCCTTATCACTTCGTGTTACGGCACGCAACCTGATCCCACCATACAATCACGGTTCATCCTTATTACCTCTCCACTCTTATTACTTTGTGTCGCGACGTGCAACCCGACCCCACCCTACAATTCTGTTGCAGCGTGTAGCCCGATCCCACCTTACAATCACATTTCACAAAAACAACCTTCGACAATTATATCACAAGGATCTTCATCATGAAGAACATAACTTCCTATCAACAATAACTTTTTGAAATCAAGGCACAATGATCCTTATCAATCAGTAATTCATATATGTTGTTGCCACAATCATTTAACTCAATAAAATCACCCCATATTTACTTTCATCATTTTCTACACAGCCTTTAGCACTTTGATACGTTCAACAATGTAATTAATAGCAACATCAACAAACAATTCAATCACAAAGATTCCCATCGTCAAGGATATTCATTCGTAACAACCAAGTAACCATATGAAATCTAGGCCACAAAAATCTTTATCAAACAGTGAGACATGTACGGTATGCCATCAACACATAGCTCAATTAGTTTATCCCCTTTTCCTTTCCATTATTTACTACACAACATTTAGAACTTAGATACATTCAACGCTTTGTTTCATTATCATTTCTTTCATTTTGCAGCACATTCTCTCATACCGATGTACTCAACATTTAACAAGCTTTGCACGTGATAGAATAAGCACAAAGAATCACCTTTTCGCAAGCTCATATAACATGGTAGTCGACTTAAGAAATTCAAATAACGAAGTCTTACACCTCGACGCAGTAGGACAATCAATTCACATAGCTCAAGCAAGAATTTCAAACCGAGTGCTCGGACACTAACAAGATGACTCTACAAAGATTAAAGTTAGCCATACATACCTTGATTTGGGATTTTTCCTTAATTTCTACCACAATTCACCGGACCTTCTAGCAACTTCAATCTAGTTCACAATGTGGCATAATTTAACTTAGAATTAGGAATAACGGTCATATCTTGAACTCACTTGAGCATTCTATTAAACACTAGGTGTTCCTTTAGATTAAATGGCCTCTTTTTAGTGAAAGATTACTCTAACCCATTTCTTTTTACTAGATTATGACTAGTTGGTTACATGCATGTAAGACTCCTACCCCCGGCTTCATGAACTTACCTAACAATGTTTTATTTTAACAAAAATCTGGAAATTAAGGTTGATGGGGTAGAATCTTACCTCTTATGGTGAAGAAAATAGTGTCCTACTTGATCAATTCCAGGCTGAGTAGTGATGGAGGAACAAATTTGATGAATATGGCACTCTCTCTCTCTCGCACACACTCTCTCCTCTCTCTAATTTATCAGAAAATGAGCTTAAAATGAAAGGAGGAGGTGTTTTAATGAACTCGGGGTCGGGTATAAAATTATAAATTTAACAGTCCCGAAGCAGAAATGCGGTCAGGAATGCGATCTCATTCCTGCTATGCGGTCCGCATTCCTGTCACATAATTAGCCCTCAAATGGGCCAAAAATAAAGTAGACTGCCAGGTATGCGACCACTATGTTGTCTGTATACTTGTTATGCGATCGCATAGTGCGTCGTATAACTCCCTCCGCAAAAGTCAAGGTGCAATATTGCAGCAACTATGCGGCCCGCATTCGTGAAATGCGATCGCATTCTAGGCGGCATAGTTGTCCTCAAAATGGACAGCAAACTGTTCAGGTATGCGACCACTATGCGATCTGCATACCTAATCTGCGATCGCATAGTGGACCGCAGACCTACGCAAATCTGGAAAATTCTATCTTTTAAGTCCCGGAGTACTTTTTACTCAAAAAGGGTCTGTTTTAAGAATTTCTACAGTTATAACAACAGGGGACCTATTTGGGCATTATTTTTAGCCAAGAAAATTTTACAGGTCTTTACATTCTCCCCCACTTAAAAGCATTCGTCCTCGAATGAGGATCGGGGAATCAAAAGAGTAGGAAAAACAAAAAATAAGTTAACCCCCAAATTTTTACTAACTCCAGTATTTCCTGAAAATTTCGCCAGAGTTTCCTTTGTAATTAGGCCTATCTACCTGTTCAAGATTCCCCCGAACACATTTTAAAAAATTCCACACATTTTTAGTTACTCTATCAACTTGCACATAACCCGGTCATTTCAACAAGCTACATGTAATTCAATTACTTCACAAGCCTGACATAGTTCGGTTAATTCCATAAATTTGCACGTAAATCAACTATTACAATGAGTGGCACATAATTCAGCTATTACAATGAGTTGCACCTAATCCAACTAATCAAAACAACATATACATTTGTGGCACAAAGTTTGAGAAGTCACAATAGTAGTGTAATTAGGGGAGTGGTGTGTTCTTGCACAAAATTTAACACAGCATATACTTTCTTAGGAATGAAAACTTTCAAAACCACTACTAGACTTATTCAAACAAGTGGGGATATTTCTCTTTCATTTCATTTTCCTCTTCCCATGTGGCTTCTTCGACTTGTTGACTTCGCCATAACACTTTGACAGAACCAATCTCTTTGTTCCTCAATCTACGGACTTGCCTATCAAGAATGGCAATTGGAACCTCTTCGTATGACAATCCTTCATTAATTTCAACCGTCTCAACCGGCACAATGGTGGATGGATCCCCAATCACCTTTTTCAACATGGACACATGAAACACCGGGTGCACTAATGATATCTCAGGGGGAAATTCCAGCCTATAAGCCACCTGTCCTATCCTTTGAGCGATCTGATACGGTCCGACATACCTTGGGCTCAATTTCCCTTTCTTCCCAAACCGCATTACTCCTTTCATGGGAGACACCTTCAACAATACCCAGTAATCTACTTGAAACTCCAAATCTCTTCGATGAACGTCCGCATAGGATTTCTGACGACTCTGAGCATTCTTCATCCTTTCATGAATGAATTTAACTTTTTCCATAGTTTGGTGCACAAGATCCGGTCCTAGCAGTTTCGCCTCGCCAACCTCGAACCTTCTAATCGGAGACCTACACCTCCTTCCGCACAATGCCTCAAATGGGGCCATCTGAATACTAGCATGAAAACTATTATTATAAGAAAATTCTATAAGCGGCAAGTGAGCATCCCAGCTACCCTTGAAATCTAACAAGCAAGCCCGTAACATATCTTCAAACGTCTGAATGGTGCACTCTGCTTGCCTATTAGTCTGTGGGTGGAATGTGTTGCTGAGATTTACCTACGTACCCAAACCGTGCTAAACATTCTTCCAAAAGTTAGCTGTGAATTGGGCCCCTCGATCCGAGATAATAGATACTGGAGTGCCATGGAGCCTGACTATTTCTTTGATATACAACTGAGCGTATTGTTCTGCAGTATCGGTGGACTTGACTGGCAAGAATTGCGCCGACTTTGTGAGCCGATCCACTATTACCCAAACTGAGTCGAACCTACGTGGAGTGCGAGGTAACCCTACCACAAAGTCCATATTGATCATCTCCCATTTCCACATTGGTATTTCCATAAGCTGTGTCAACCCATCGGGCCTCTGATGCTTGGCTTTCACTTGCTGACAATTCGGACACCTAGCCACAATGTCCGCCACACCCTTCTTCATACCATTCCACCAATAAATCTCTTTGAGATCATGATACATCTTCATAGAACCTAGGTGTACTGAATACCTGGAATTGTGAGCCTCTGCCATTACCCTTTCCCGAAGATCATCCCCGTCTAGAACACATAGCGTCCCTTGGCACCGCAAAACACCGTCATCATTGCCGAGTGAAAATGTTGTAGTCTTGTGATTCAGAATTTCCTCTCTCAATAGCACTAATGATGGATCTCTGAATTGCTTTTCCTTGATTTCCATTACAAGCAAATATTCTTCTCCATTACGCACCACGACATCCCCTTCGTCTGAGGTCGAAAGACAAACGTCTAGACTAGCCAACTGATAAATCTCCAGAGCCAAACGCCTCTGACCTGCTTCCAAATGAGCCAAGCTACCCATGGATTTCCGACTAAGAGCGTTGGCTACCACATTCGCTTTCCCTGGATGGTACAAAATATTCATATCCTCATCCTTGAGAAATTCTAACCACCTCCGCTGCCTTAAGTTCAACTCCTTTTGATTCAATAAATACCGAAGACTCTTGTGGTCTAAGAACATGTCCACATGGACCCCATAAAGATTATGCCGCCAGATTTTTAATGCAAACACAACTGCTGCGAGCTCCAAATCATGCGTCGGGTAATTCTTCTCGTGATTCTTGAGTTTCCTAGAAGCATACGCTATAACTTTCCCGCACTACATCAACACACACCCCAAACCAACCCTTGAAGCATCACAATAAACCACAAATCCCTCTGTACCCTCTGGCAAGGTCAACATTGGCGCCGTAGTCAATCTTAATTTCAATTCCTGAATACTCTTTTCACAAGCATCTTACCACTGAAACTTAACCACTTTCTGTGTGAGCTTAGTCAATGGGGAGGCCAGGGTAGAGAATCCCTCCACAAATCTTCGGTAATACCCAGCTAGACCCAAGAAACTGTGAATCTGTGGTGGGTCGTTGGTCTAGGACAATCCTATTCCGATGCAATCTTTTGGGGATCAACCCGAATCCACTCCCTGGAAACAACATTGCGCAACAAGGCGACTGATTCTAGCCAAAATTCACATTTTGAAAATTTTCCATACAACTGGCGTTGATGAAGAGTCATCAGAACTGCCCTGAGGTGAGTAGTATGATCTTCCTGACTTCGCGAATAAACAAGGATGTCGTCAATTAAGACAATCACAAATGGGTCAAGAAACAGTTTGAAAACCCAATTCATAAGCTGCATAAAAGCTGTCGGGGCGTTGATTAGCCCAAAAGACATTACCAGAAATTCAAAGTGCCTATATCGAGTCCTGAAGGTAGTCTTAGGAATATCCTGCTGCCTGATCTTTAACTGGTGATACCCAGACCGCAAATCAATCTTTGAGAAGAACCTAGCACCTTGCAACTGGTTGAACAAATCATCTATTCGAGGCAATGGATATTTTTTTTATAGTGACCTTGTTGAGATGCCGATAATCAATACACATCCGAATCGATCCGTCTTTCTTTCTGACAAAAAGAACCAGTGCGCCCCAAGGTGATACACTTGGCCGTATGAAACCCTTTTCTCATAGATCTTTCAATTGCTCTTTTAGCTCTCTCAATTCTTTTGGCGCCATTCGGTTAGGTGGAATAGATAATAGGTTGGGTATCTAGCAATACATCAATCCTGAAATCGATCTCTCTATCTGGAGGAATCCCAGGAAGCTCGTCCGGAAATACTTCAGAAATTCATTCACAACAGGCACAGATTCGGGAGCAGGCACCTCTGAAGTGGTGTCCGCAACCCGGACCAAATGGTAGATGCACCCTTTTCTGATCATCTTTGAGGCTTTAAGTTAGGAAATAAATCTACCTCTCGGCACAGCATTATTCCCCTCCCACTCGATAACTAATTCATTAGGAAACTCGAGCCTCATAATTCTGGTTAGGCAGTCGGGTTTAGCAAAGCATGAATAGAGACAATCCATCCCCATAATTACATCAAAATCTACAATTTCTAACTCAATAAGATCGGTCGTGGTATCCCAACCACGCACCGTGACAACACAATTCCTATAGAATCGTACGGCCGAAATAGAATCACCAATCGGGGTCGACACAGAGAACGACACGTGAAGTTGTTTGGGTTCTATCCCAAAACGTGATGCAATGAATGGAGTAAAATATGACATAGAAGACTTGGGATCAATAAGAGCATAAACATCATGTGACCGAACAGTCAGAATACCTGTGACAACATATGGGGAAGCCTCGGCACTCTGGCGACCACTCAAAGCATAGAACCGACTGGGTCCCCCTCGACCCCGTGCTCCACTCCTAGCTTTACCGTGCCCTACTGAAGCTGGAAGGCGTGCTGAAGATGTAGCGGCTGAAGAGCTGGATGGCTGAGCAGTACCCCTACCCGCGCCCTGATTGGGTGTGCGGCAGTATCACTAGATATGGCCTCTCTCTACGTATCTATAGCATATCGGTATGTCCAATTAACAAGGCTCATAATGAGACCTCCCATGCTTAGGGCATGGGACCCTCCACTGCTGCCGGAAACTCCCACCTGAACAACCCGACTGATGGAACCTTCTTCTAACTGCACCTGGTCCAAAGCGACCTCCCCGCTGATAATTGTGCCCTGATGACGGGGCACTGGCTGAGGACTGAGTATAGGACTGGGATGGACCTGATGACCCTCTCCCAAGGGTTGATCTCCCACCTGCAACTTAACTCCCAGGGTTGCCCGCAGAACGGGCCTACTACCACTCTCCCTCTCCATTCTTATCTTCAACATCCGAGCCTCTATGGCCTGGGAGAATTCTACGATCTTCCCATAATTCATATCTTAATGCAAGGCAGCTGTAGCAGCTTCATTAACAACCAAGGGACCAAGGCCCTGAACAAACCTTCGAACTCTGGCCTCCATAGTCGGCATCATGTAGATGGCATATTTGGATAGGGTTCTCCCACACAGTCATGTTGCCCTGCTTAAGGACCTCAAACTCCGCAGCACGGGCTGCCATAGTCTCGGCATGCAAGAAATTATCCATGAAGGCATCAACAAACTCATCTCACTTTGCTGGAGGGCTCCCCTCCCCACGGGACCCCTCCCACATCTCAAACCATGAATACGCTGCTCCCTTTAACCGATAGGAAGCCAACTCAACCCCCTCTATCTCTGTAGCCTTCATAACTCGGAGAGTCTTGAACATTTCATCTATAAAATCCTGAGGGTCTGCCTCTGGGTCGGTGCCTATGAACTCTGGAGGGGCTAACTACAAAAACTGGTTGACCCTGGAACCTGAAGAATCCCCTTGCTCGCTAGAGGATGTAGGGGCAACATGTGATCTTTGGGCCTGGGAGGCCACTAGCTGAGTCAACATCTGATAGCTCCCCTGAGGTCCCCATTAGAAATACTGCGACAGGAAGCTGTGACTGAAGAAGGATGAGGAACATCAGCGGGAGGGGCTGTAGCACTCTCCGCTGGAGCAGGAATAGGAATAGACTGGCCTGGAGTGGTGGATTCAGGCAGATTCAGGGTCAGGGAATCATTCTCACCCGCACCATCAGATAAAGAGTTCACGACCACTCCTGGGGTGGCATTGGCCTCTGGGCCGAGTCGGGCTCTCTTCTTGCGTGCCATTTACTGAAAATTGAAACAATGCTCGAGTTAGAGATATACAACCTCACCTTTCCCCACATCACATGATATAGAGTAACAATGAAAGGGTATTTTCCTAAATGTCCATGCAGCCCCCTAATTATAGATGAGGTCGACAACACACCGATAAGAAGGGCTCTACTAGACACAGCTCCAAGACATCCTAGGACACTTTTAAATCTTTAGGCTCTGATACCAAGTTTGTCACGCCCCAAAATCGAGGACGAGACCGGCGCCTAACCGGGTGATCCCGGTCGAGCGGACCTAGATTTCCTTTCCTGCCCAACGCGTCACCCCATGTTTACAATATACCTTATTCTACATGAATTAGCAATTTAGAGATTAAACATGAATCTACTACTTGAGTTCATTTCATCCTTTATCATTTCAACATTTGATAATCAAAAAACATACAATAATCCCGGTTCGGACCACGATTACTAGTAAACATATTTACTGCCCAAAATACATATATGTACAACCCATATCATGTCTACGGATCCTCTAAGAGTACTAAGGGTTTACATAATACTTGCCGGCAACAAGGCCCCGGTTATACCTTAAAAGACATACAATATACAAAGAGATGATATATACTACACACGGCCCCGAGAGAAAATGGGGCTCACCAAAACTGCTAGAGAGATGAAGAGGAGGCACCACTAATGGCGAACTGAAAACCTTCATCGATATAGAAGATGTAGGGCCCCTGGAAAAAGGGACGTTAGTACCATTGAATAGTACTAGTATGTATAAACAAAGTTTATTTTAAGTTGAATCAAACAGTACGCAATTAGAAAACAGTTAGGGTAACCACAGAAGTACCACACAGGTATACAGAAGACCACAAATGAAGATTTCACAGTTTGTTTCAATTGCTCATCTGTTGCAGCACTCAATCCGATCCCACCGTACATTCTCATCTTACCCTTATTACCTCTCCACCTTTATTACTTCGTGTTGCGGCACGCAACCCGATCCCACCGTACAATCACAGTTCAGCCTTCGTATTGCAGTGTGCAACCCGATCCCACCCTACAATTCTGTTGCGGCGTGCAACCTGATCCCACCTTACATTTCTGTTGCGGCGTGCAACCCGATCCCACCTTACAATCACATTTCACAACAACAACCACCAATAATTATATCACAAGGATCTTCATCATGAAGAAGATAACTTCATATCAACAATAACTATGTGAAATCAAGGCACAATGATCCTTATCAATCAGTAATTTATATATGGTGTTGCCACAATCATTTAACTCAATAAAATCACCCCATATTTACTTTCATCATTTGCCACACAGCCTTTAGCACTTTGATACATTCAACAATGTAATTAATAGCAACATCAACCAACAATTCAATCACAAAGATTCCCATCGTCAAGGATATTCATTCGTAACAACCAAGTAACCATATGAAATCAAGGCCACATAAATCTTTATCAAACAGTGAGTCATATACGGTATGCCATCAACACATCAATTAGTTTATCCCCGTTTCCTTTCCATTATTTACTACACAGCATTTAGCACTTAGATACATTCTACGCTTTGTTTCATTATCACTTCTTTCATTTTACAGCACATTCTCTCATAGCGATGTATTCAACATTTAACAAGTTTTGCACATGATAGAATAAGCACAAAGAATCACCTTTTTCGCACGCTCATATAACATGGTAGTCGACTTAAGAAATTCAAAGAACGAAGTCTTACACCTCGACGCAGTAGGGCAATCAATTTACATATGCTCAAGCAAGAATTTTATACCGAGTGCTCGGACACCAACAAGATGACTCTACAAAGATTAAAGTTAGCCATACATACCTTTATTTGGGATTTTTCCTTAATTTCTACCACAATTCACCGGACATTCTAGCACCTTAAATCTAGTTCAAAATGTGGCATAATTTAACTTAGAATTAGGAATAACGATCATGTCTTGAACTCACTTGAGCATTCTATCAAACACTAGGTGTTCATTTAGATTAAATGGCCTCTTTTTAGTGAAAGATTACTCTAACCTATTTCCTTTTACTAGATTATGACAAGTTGGTTACATGCATGTAAGACTCCTACCCCCATCCTCGTGAACTTACCTAACCATGTTTCATTTTAACAAAAATCTTGAAATTAAGGTTGATGGGGTAGAAGCTTACCTCTTATGGTGAACAAAATGGTGTCCTATTTAATCAATTCCAAGCCTGAGTAGTGATAGAGGACCAAATTTGATGAAGATGAAACACTCTCTCTTTAGAACCCACTCTCTCCTCTCTCTAATTCATCAGAAAATAATCTTAAAATGAAAGGGGGAGGTGTTTTAATGAAGTGGGGGTCGGGTATAAAATTAGAAATTTATCAGTCCCGAAGCAGAAATGCGACCAGGAATACGATTGCATTCCTTCTATGCGGTCCACATTACTGTCGCATAATTGGACCTCAAATGGGCCAAAATGAAAAGTAGACTGCCCAGGTATGCGACCACTATGCGGCTCGCATACCTGTTATACGATCGCATAGTGCGACACATAACTCCATCCGCAAAAGTCAAGGTGCAATAATGCGGCAACTATGCAGCCCCCATTCGTGAAATATGATCGCATTCTAGGCCGCATAGATGTCCTCAAAATGGACAGCAAACTGTCCAGGTATGCGACCAATATGCGGTCCACATACCTGATCTGCGATCACATAATGGACCGTAGACCTGCGCAAATCTGGAAAGTTATCTTTTAAGTACCAGGGTACTTTTTACTCAAAAAGGTTCCGTTTTAAGAATTTCTACAGTTATAACAACATGGGGACCTATTTGGGCATTATTTTTAGCCAAGAAAAGTTTACGGGACTTTTCCAAAAGCACTGGTTTTTTTTATATTGGACCTGATATTGTTATATTAGGCCTATAGTTGTTTCCTTCTATAACTGTTCATATTGGAGTTTGTTTTATTCAATTTAGGTTGTAATAACTTGTAATAATGAATAATGGGGAAATCAGTGAAAAGGGGGATGCGTTATTCTTATTCTCGCATGAACGGGTATAAAATTTGGGATTTAACTGTATTGTGTGATATTCATTGACGTGTTCCTATTCTACACAGTCCTAGAAATCATACTTAGAGGAAATCACACTCACTTCACTCAACCTATCTAAAGCATGTTTAAGTATTTGCTATACCTCTTTTTAGGTTTACAATTGTGAACCTAGACTACATGCCTATAAGATTCGATAGCACTTGTTTTGCTAATGCCTATCTAGATACCATGTGTATAGGGTTTCAATTAATCAATCAATCAATTTCTTTTATTTCTCTTAGTATGTTGCTTCTTTAGATATCACGACTATAGGATTTTAATCAACTAATCAATTACTTTGCCACTTCATCGCGTTGCCACACTAGATAACATGCATATAGGGATGAGGTATTATAAAATCAATTTCAACAGTTAACTACTAGAAATCCTGATGTACAACCTAACCAGTCGTTTTGCATTATCAGACCCGGTTCCCCTAAATAAAACTTTCCATAGCGGCTTATTGTGATTTATGACTTGCGGGGACGAGTGGTTCGGGATTCGGAAGTGTTTAGAGCGATATAGGAACACTTGGTTCCTTAAGGTTGGCCTTTAAGGCCAAGTTTGACTTCGTCCAACATATTTTAGTAAACAACTTCGGAATCGAGTTTGACGGTTCCGATAGCTTCATATGATGATTTCGGAATTGGGCGTATGTTCGGAATGTTTTGGGTGACCCGGGAGCGTTTCGACGCCCAATAGTGAAATAAGAGTTTCCTTAAGTTCATATTGTGGTTTGGGACATGTTTTTGTGTTATCGAGGTCCAAACGGAATTCCTAGATCGGGAATAGTTCCGTTATGTCATTTTGACTTGTTTGCAAAATTTGGTGTCATTCCGAGTAGTATAGGTCGATTCGGCACGTTGTTAGCAAATTCACGAACTTGAAGTTCTTAAGTTTGATCTTTAGGGGTTTTGAGGTGTGATTTTTAGTTTTAGCGTTGTTTTGAATGTTCCGAATTCTCATGCGAGTCCGTATTATAATGTGGGACTTTTTGGTATACTTGGACGGGGGCTCGGGTGGGCCCAGGTGCCTCTCGGGCACCATACAAGGCTAAAAACCGACTGAAGCAATTACTGGTGCACCTATTTTGGTGTGACCGCAGGTGCGGTTGCCCAGTCGCAGGTGCGGGATCGCTCGTACGGTCCCAGCCTCGCAGGTGCGACCTCCAGATGGGCTACCCTCTTCTCGCAGGTGTGGGTCCTTTCCCGCAGGTGCGGAGCCGCTGGTGCGGACACAGTTCCGCGGATGCGAGTCCAGGCCCCTCGTCCCAGTTCCACAGGTGCGAGCCTTTATTCGCAGGTGCGAGACTGCAGGTGCGGTCCTTGAGCCGCAGGTGCGGACCACAGAAGGCAGTGAGTTCTTTAAAACACGAGAATTCTTCATTTTTCTCCATTTCTTCCCACCATTAGAGACCTTGAGAGCGTGGAAAAGAAACCCACGACCTAGCTACTGAAAGGTAAGTGAATTCTACCCTAATGTTAGTTTAATGGATGAATTCCTAGTCAAATTAACTATCTAATTAGTGAAAATCAAGGATTTGTGCAGTAACCTAGGGCTTTATGAAAACTTATGAAATTACCCGTTAATTAACCATGAAATCATACAAAAACCACATATTAACGATCCTTAGGTTATGGGTAAGTGATTCCTTCAAACATTTCCGAAATTCGAGCATTCGGGCCTGGGGATGAATTTTCGGATTTCGTCAAGTAGGATGAAATGACTAAGTAAACAGGAGAATTCCATGCTTTTAAGTATAATTTGATGTATTTACCTAACGTTTGATTAGTTTCGAGTCCTTGGGAGACGAGTTCACAGTTTTGGGCGCATTCTTGACCCGGGGAGTAGGTTCGACGTGAGGTGAGTCTCCTTTCTAACCTTGTAAGAGGGAATTGTCCACCTAGGTGATTTAAATGATAATGTGCTAATGTTTTTGGGGGCTACATACGTACGAAGTGTCGAGAGTCCGTACGTAGCAGCTATTATTTTTATGTTCGGGTAGTTAGGCCTACACCATGCCTTGTGTTTTTCCTTGAAATGAACTATATGCTTTATGAATTTATGTCATATGCGGATTTGTTTCCCTGAGATCATGGAATTTGAGAATTTAAAGGAATTTTTCACTGGAAAATAAATTTATGAAGAATATTGTGTGTGCATGTGACTGCTTCGCAATTTACATTCTGCGAGCGGAGTGTTATTTTCCCTACTCTCATGGGAGCGGGTCGTACGCCACAGCGTGATTGAAAGATACATTATGGTTAATATTCTATGTGTATGTGACCGCTATGCAATTTACATTCCGCTAGCGGAGTGTTATTTCCCCCACTCTCATGGGAGCGGGCTGTACGCCACGACGAGATTGAAAGATGTAATTATGGTTCGGGCTGTTCGACCCTCGACAGTGCACGCATGTTAAATTGTTAATGATTTCATGGATATTGAAGGGAAAAGATATTTGGGGGGAAATAAAGTAGTAATTGTTTATTTTACTTCCAGTATTTATTTGAATTACAGTTATCTTTGATGTTTACTGTTTTATTCATCCTCGTATGCCTATTATTGTCATCATATCTTGATAAATTATTTTGTTGGACCTTAGTGAGTGTCATGTCGACCTCTCGTCACTACTTCTTCGAGGTTAGACTGGATACTGACTGGGTACAAATTTATTTATGTACGCATGCTACGCTTCTATACTTAATTATACAGGTTCTGAAGCTGGCGCATCAGGTTATCAGACCGGAGCTCAATTCTGAATATAGATTGGACCTGACTTAACGGTGAGCTTCTTTCCTGAAGATCCTCGGCAGCACCATGGAGTTTCTTTTGTTATTCCCGTCTATTTCTTCGAGACAGTGGGACATTTATATTATATCTTTTGTATATTCTGTTAGCATGCCTGTAGGACTTGTGACACTAGTTCCTAGCACCCACGTGGTAGATATTATGGTTTGCGGGTCTGTATATATATATTGGTTCACGCCTCTTTATGACTGCTTTTGGTTAAATTGGCTAATTATCTTTTTTTTCAATTAATGTTTTGAACTTTTAAACTTGGCACGTGTTGGGATGTTTAATCAAATATGAGGAAATCCTTAGTAATCTGAGTGTTGGCTTGCCTAACCCCGGTGTTGGGCGCCATCACGACCTGAGTTAGGATTTTGGGTCGTGACAACATGGTATTAGAGCTCTAGGTTCACGTAGGTCTCACGAGTCATAGACAAACCCAGTAGAGTCTTGCGGAACGGTACGGAGATGTATGTACTTATCTTTAGGAGGCTATAGGGTGTTAGGAAACCTCTTTTTATTCATATTCAATCGTGCAAACGATGGTTTACCAAAAATCATTCTTCTATTCTCTCCCAGATGGTGAGGACACGCGAATCCGATGTTCCACACCCGGGAGGGGCCGCTACCCACATTGTCCGAGGGTGTGGTAGAGGCCGGGGGAGGGCACCAACCCGAGGTAGGGGACGAGGTTGTCCCAGAGCTATTCCACTTGCACCACCACCAGAGGATCCTATCATAGAGGAGCAGGACGAGGTGCCCCCAGCAGATCCTGCTCCAGTGGACTTCATGACGGCGCCAGGCTTCCAGGAGTTCATGGGCCGTATGATGCGGTTTATGGACACTATGTCCCATGCTGGCTTATTCCCAGCAGATCCTACCACATCTCAGGCGGGAGGAAGAGCCCAGACCCCTACCGCCCAGGCTGCAGGTCAGGCAGCCGCCGTACATCATACCCCGGGTACACTGCCCGTGGATGGGGTCCAGCCTGTGGCAGCAGCACCTGAGCCCAAACCAGCTTCAGATGACGATCCACAGAAGTTATTGGATAGATGGAATCGATTGCACCCTCTAGTATTTGGGGGTGAGCGAGGCGAGGATCCCCAGGATTTAATTGACAGGTGCAGGGACAGACTGCACAACATGAGGATACTAGAGTCCCATGGAGTGGATGGAGTCTTATATTCTCAGCAGGCCAGTATATTCTCCTCCTATCACTTGGGAGCAGTTCAATCAGATGTTTCTAGACAAATATATCCCACCCTCTGAGAGGGAAGAGCTGCGGTATCAGTTTGAGATGCTGGAGTAGGAACAGATGTCAGTAACAGACTATGAGGCTAGATTTTTAGAGTTGTCTCGCCATGCACTCTTGATACTACCTACTGATGCTGAGAGAGTGTGGAGATTTGTAGCTGGGTTGCATCAAGGTATTAGGGCCACCATGGCCCGAGAGGTGGAGATGGGTACTCCTTATCAGCTCGTGGTAGAGATTACCCGCAGGATCGAGGGGTATCGGGTGAGGAGAAGGGAGCAGGGGCAACAGGACAAGAGGGCTAGATTCTCCTGATATTTCAGAGGTGCTCCAGTTAGGGGAAGAAGTCAGTTTGGTAGTGGTCAGCCTAGAAGGTCTTCATATTCAGCACCCCCACCACCTCCCCGAGGTGTTCTAGCGAAGCCTCATTTTAGCGCCATGCTAGAGCGTTCCTACTGCCCTCCAGCCATTCAGAGTTCACCCAAGGGTTATTCTAGTAACCTGAGATCCTCCAGTTCCTACTTCAGTGCTATGCCAGAGAGTACACATCGCTCTCCTGCCTCTCAGGGTTCCTCTTCGGGGCAGCAGGCCATGATACTTGGAGGTTGTTATGAGTGTGCAGCAGGGTTATCAGCCTATGAGTCCAGTCGTCCTAGAGGTGGAGGCCAGTCAGGAGGGAGGTCAGTCAGCTCATGTTCATTCTTGCGGAGCTCAGTCTTCCGGTGCTCCAGCTAGATTCTATGATATTCCGGCCAGATCAGATGCCACGATTATAGGTATTATTTCAATATGTGACAGAGAGGCATCAGTGTTATTTAATCCAGGATCCACCTATTCATATGTTTCAGCATTATTTTCTCATTTTCTAGTTGTTCCCCGTGATTCCTTGGGTTCTCCTATTTATGTGTCCACTCATGTGGACGATTCTGTGGTGGTAGATCGGATCTATCAGTCTTGTATGATCACCTTCTGTGGGTTCGAGACACGAGCGGACCTTCTATTGCTCGACATGGTTGATTTTGAGGTTATTCTAGGCATGGATTGGCTATCTCCTTATCATGCCGTGCTAGATTGCATTGCCAAGACAGTTACTTTAGCCATGCCCGAGTCGCCTAGGTTGGAGTGGAGAGGTTCCTCAGTTAGTGCAGCCGGTTGGGTTGTTTCATTCCTGAAGGCTCGATATATGGTCGAGAAGGGTTGTCTGGCTTATCTTGCTTATGTGTTGGACACCACCGCTGAGTCTCCGACGATTGATTCAGTGCCAGTGCTTCGAGAGTTTGCTGATGTATTTCCTTCAGACCTTCCAGACATGCCTCCGGATTGTGATATTTATTTTTACATTGATTTAGCTCTAGGCACCCAGCCTATATCTATTCCTCCGTACTGTATGGCTCCAAAAGAGTTGGAGTTGGAGTAGCAGCTTGAAGAGTTATTGGCTAAGGGGTTCATCAGACCGAGTGTATCATCGTGGGGTGCTCCAATTCTATTCGTGAATAAGAAGGATGGGTCCATGCGGATGTGTATTGATTACCGCCAGTTAAAAAAGGTCACCATTAAGAACAAGTATCCTTTGCCGCCCATCGATGATTTGTTTGACAAGTTGCAGGGTGCTTGGGTTTTTTGTAAGATTGATTTGACAGTGGGATATCATCAGTTGAAGATTCGGGCCTCAGATGTTCCGAAGACTACTTTTCGTACGAGATATGGCCATTATGAATTCCTGGTGATGTACTTTGGCTTGACTAATGCCCCAGCAGCATTTATGGACTTGATGAACAGGGTGTTTAGACTGTATATTGATTCCTTTGTCATTGTCTTCATTGATGAAATTTTGATTTACTCACGTATCCTGGGGGAGCACGAGCAGCACTTGAGAGTTGTGCTCCAGATTTTGCGAGAACAGAAGCTATATGTTATGTTCTCCAAGTGTGATTTCTGGTTGGATTCCGTGGCATTCTTCGGGCATGTGGTATCCGAAGAGGGTATTAAGGTTGATTCGGAGAAGATTAAGGGAGTTCAGAGTTGGCCGCGTCCTACTTCAGCTATAGAGATCAGGAGCTTTAGGCCTAGTAAGCTATTATCGCCGATTTGTGGAGGGGTTCTCTTCTATTGCAGCTTCATTGACTAGATTGACTCAGAAGAATGCCCCGTTTCGATTGTCCGACGAGTGTAAGGCTAGCTTTTAGAAGCTCAAGAAAGCATTGACCTCACCACCAGTTGTGGTATTGCCTTCCGGTTCGGGGATATATACAGTGTATTGCGACGCTTCACACGTCGGTTTGGGATGTGTTTTGATATAGAAAGGCAGAGTTATTGCTTATGCTTCGTGTCAGCTGAAGGTGCATGAGAAGAATTACCTTGTGCACGATTTAGAGTTGGCGGAAATTGTTCATGCTCTTATGATTTGGAGGCACTACTTGTATGGGGTGTCCTGTGAGGTTTATACAGACCATCGCAGCTTGCAACACTTGTTCAAGAAGAGGGTTCTTAATTTTAGGCAGCGCAGATGGCTTGGGTTGTTGAAGGATTGTGATATCACCATTCTTTATCATCCGGGCAAGGCAAATGTGGTAGCAGATCCCTTGAGGAGGAATGCAGAGAGTATGGGTAGCTTGGCTTATATTGCAGCAGAGGGGAGACCTCTTGCATTCGACATTCAGTCCTTGGCTAATCGCCTGGTGAGGTTAGACCTTTTAGAGCCTCATCGCGTTTTAGCACATGTGGTTGCTCAGTCTTTGTTATTGGGAGAGATTAAGGCTCGGCAATTTGATGATCCGTACTTTGGAGAGCTACGGGTGACAGTGGTTCAGGGTGGTGCCAAGGAGGTTACTATTGGCAAGGATGGTGTTCTGAGACTTCAAGGTCGTTTATGTGTTCCTAATGTGGATGGCCTGAGAGGGAGTATTCTAGAAGAGGCACACAGTTCTCGGTATTCTGTTCATCCTGGTGCTACGAAGATGTATCGTCATTTGAAGCACCATTTCTGGTGGAGGCGGATGAAGAGGGACATTGTGGAGTATCTGGCTAGGTGTTTTAATTGCCAGCATGTTAAGTATGAGAACCAGAGGCCAAGAGGCCTACTTCAGCATATGCCCATTCCTGAGTGGAAGTGGGAACGCATCACTATGGACTTCGTGGTCATGTTGCCCCGGACCTTGCGGAAAGTTGACGCATTTTGGGTCATTATGGATAGATTGACCAAATCGGCGCATTTCATTCCAGTGGCTACTACATATACTTCTGAGAGGTTGAAATGACTACATTCGGGAGATAGTCCGGTTGCATGGTGTGCCGGTGTCCACTATATCAGATCGAGGTCCTCAGTTCACCTCGCACTTCTGGAGAGCATTGCATAGTGAGATGGGTACCCAGATAGATCTCAGCACAGTATTTCACCCCCAGACTGATGGTTAGTCAGAGCGTACAGTTCAGATATTGGAGGACATGCTCAGGGCATGTGTGATTGACTTCGGAGGTCAGTGGGACCAGTTCTTGCCTTTGGCCGAGTTTGCTTACAATAATAGTTATCAGTCTAGCATCGAGATAGCTCCATTTGATGTTTTGTATGGTCGGCGATGTCGTTCTCCTATCGGGCGGTTTGAGCCTGGCGAGGCTAAGTTATATGGCAGCGATGGAGGGTATTATGAGGTTCGGGAAAAAAGGCAAGCTGAGCCTAAGGTTTATTTGAGGAGAGTTGGGGAGGTTGTTTACCAGCTAGCTTTACCTCCCAGTTTATCAGGAGTTCATCCAGTTTTTCATGTATCCATTCTCCATAGGTACCACGCCGACTTCTCTCACGTGGTTGATTTCAGCACTATTCATTTGGATGAAACGTTGGGCTAGGAGGAGCCAGTTGCTATAACAGGATCGCCAGTTAAGATCCAATAGAGTTTCTGCCGTAAAGGTCCAGTAGAGGACCCACCAGTCGAGGAGGCGACCTGGGATCCGAGAAAGACATACATAGCAGATACTCGCACTAATTTCAGCACTTCAGGTATGATTCTCGACCCATTCGAGGACGATCATTTGCTTAAGAGGTGGAGAATGTAACGACCTGGCCAGTCGTTTTGCGTTATCGGACCCCGTTCCCCTAAATGAAACTTCCCATAGCGGCTTATTGTGATTTATGACTTGCGGGGACGGGTGGTTCGGGATTCGAAAGTGATTAGAGTGATATAGGAACACTTGGTTCCTTAAGGTTGGCCTTTAAGTCCAAGTTTGACTTCGGTCAATACATTTTAGTAAACAAACCTCGGAATCGAGTTTCGACTGTTCCGGTAGCTTGGTATGATGATTTCGGACTTGGGCGTATGTTCTAAATGGGTTTTGGATAACCCGGAGCGTTTCGGCGCCCAATAGCGAAATAAGAGTTTCCTTAAGTTCATATTCTCGTTTGGGACGTGTTTTTGTGTTATCGAGGTCCAAACAGAATTTCGAGATCTGGAATAGTTCTATTATATCATTTATGACTTGCTTGCAAAATTTGGTGTCATTCCGAGTAGTATAGGTCGATTCGGCGCATTGTTAGAAAATTCACGAACTTGAAGTTCTTAAGTTTGATCTAAAGGGGTTTTGTGGTGTGATTTTGCGTTTTAGCGTTGTTTTCAATGTTCTGAAGGCTCGAGCGAGTCCGTATTATTATTTGAGACTTGTTGGTATACTTGTAAGGGGGCTCGGGTGGGCCAAGGTGCCTCTCGGGCACCATATGAAGCTAAAAACTAGCTGAAGCAATTGCTGGTGCACCTGTTCTGGTGTGACCGCAGGTACTGTTTCCCAGTCGCAGGTGCGGAATCGTTTCTGCGGTCCCAGCCTCGCAGGTGCGACCTCCAGATGGGCTGCCCTCTTCTCGCAGGTGCGGGCCCTTTCCCACAGGTGTGGAGCCGCAGGTGCGGACTCAATTCCCCAGGTGCGAGTCCAGGCCCCTTGTCCCAGTTCCACAGGTGCGAGCCTTTACTCGTAGGTGCGAGACCGCAAGTGCGGTCCTTGAGCCGTAGGTGCGGAACCACAGAAGGCAGTGAGTTGTTTAAAACACGTGAATTCTTTATTTTTCTCCATTTCCCACCATTAGAGACCTTGAGAGCTTGGAAAAGAGCCCCACGATCTAGCTACTGAAAGGTAAGTTAACTCTACCCTAATGTTAGTTTAATGCATGAATTCCTAGTCAAATTAACTACCTAATTAGTGAAAATCAAGGATTTGGGTAGTAACCTACGACTTTACGAAAACTTAGGGAATTACCCGTTAATTAGCCATGAAATCATACAAAAACCACATATTAACGATCCTTAGGTTATGCGTAAGTGATTTCTTCGAAAATTTCCGAAATCCGAGCATGTGTGCCCGGGAGTGAATATCGGGATTTCTTCAAGTAGGATGAAATGACTAAGTAAATAGGAGAATTCCATGCTTTGGAGTATAATTTTATGTATTTACGTAACGTTTGATTATTTTCGAGTCCTTGGGAGACGAGTTCGGAGATTCGGGCGCATTCTTGACCAGGGGAGTAGGTTCGACGTGAGGTCAGTCTCCTTTCTAACCTTGTAAGAGGGAATTGTCCCCCTAGGTGATTTAAATGACTATGTGTTAATGTTTGTGGGGGCTACGTATGTACGAAGTGACGAGAGTCCGTACGTAGCTGTTATTATTGTTATGTCCGGGTAGTTAGGCCTACACCATGCCTTGTGTTTTTCCTTGAAATGAAGTATATGCTTTATGAATTTATGTCATATGCGTCTTTGTTTCCCTAAGATTATGGAATTTGAGAATTTAAAGGAATTTTTCACTGCAAAATAAATTTATGAAGAATATTGTGTGTGCATGTGATTGCTTCGCAATTTACATTCTGCGAGCGGAGTGTTATTTCCCCTACTCTCATAGGAGCGGCCTGTATGCCACGGCGAAATTGAAAGATACATTATGGTTAATATTCAGTGTGCATGTGACCGCTTCACAATTTAAATTCCGCGAGCGTAGTGTTATTTCCCCCACTCTCATGGGAGCGGTTCGTACGCCACGGTGAGATTGAAAGATGTAATTATGGTTCGAGCTGTACGATCCTTGGCAGTGCACAGATATGATTATTATGATGGCTCAGGACGGTTGTCCTTATTCCGTATGCACATGTTAAATTGTTTATAATTTCATGGATATTGAAGTGACAAGATATTTGGGGGAAAATAAAGTAGTAATTATTTATTTTACTTCCAGTATTTATTTGAATTACATTTATCTTTGCTGTTTACTGTTTTATTCATCCTCGTATGCCTATTAGTGACATCATATCTTGAAAAATTATTTTGTTGGACCTTAGTAAGTGTCAGGTCGACCTCTCGTTACTACTTCTTCGAGGTTAGACTGGATACTCACTGGGTACAGATTTATTTATGTACTCATGCTCCACTTCTGTACTTTATTGTACAGGTTCTGAGGATGGTGCATCTGGTTATCAGACCGGAGCTCGATTCTGAGTATAGATTGGACCTGACTTCACGGTGAGCTGCTTCTCCTGACGATCCCTGGCAGCACCATGGAGTTTCTTTTGTTATTCCCATCTATTTCTTCCAGACAGTGGGAGAGTTATATTATATCTTTTCTATATTCTGTTAGGATGCATGTAGGACTTGTGACACTAGTTCCTGGCACCCACATGGTAGATATTACGGTTTGCGGGTCTATATATGTATATTGGCTCACGCCTCTTTATGACTTCTTTTGGTTAAGTTGGCTAATTATTTTCTTTTTCAATTAATGTTTTGAACTTTAAAACTTGGCACGTGTTTGGATGTTTAATCAAATATGGGAAAATCCTTAGTAATCTGAGTGTTGGCTTGCCTAACCCCGGTGTTGGGGGCCATCACGACCTGAGTTAGGAATTTGGGTCATGACACCTGCCTATAGGACATTGTCACCTGCCTAAGCAATGTGTCTATAAATCAGCACTGGTACTTCACAATTCTAAGATCATTTCAATGCCTTATTGTGCAAACAGGTAGAGATCAAGCCTATTGGACTTGCAATGCTTTTAATCTGCCTATGGGTTAGTTTAGAAGTTGTGTTACTTCCTATCTAATACTGAAAATCAGAATAACCTAAAAGCTAGGCCTATAATAATGAATACTCTAAGTTATAATTATGAAATTATTTATTGCTTAATATAAGAATCTGTGTGCGTGCGTTTTTTGCTTGTGTGTGGAGCCTATCATGAGCCACTTAGTGCCTTCATGTTCAATCCTACATGTTTTGAATTTTCTCCTAGTTTTATCATTTTTAGCACCTAAGTAAGGTTTAGAACCACCCAAAAATAGGTCCAAAGTCCTCTGAACCATAGGCACGGGACGGTTAGTGCACACATAGGACACGACCTAGAATTGAATTAGAATGCCTTTACTTAAGCAATTTTAACATAGTGATCGGGCAGCAGTAGATGATAGTCTGTCCCGCTGAATAATATGAGCAACCCCTACCCTAAGGGAGTTGCGAAGTATTATTTATGTTACACGGGGTGATCCTTTAGGCTAAAAAAAACTTAGGACCCCTCCCCCCACCTTCATTTTATATGTTTATTGCTCATCAAATATAGATCAATGGAGTTGTATCCTCTAAGATTTGTCCTAATTATTCATATAGTTTAATTCTTATGCAGTTTTCTTTACACTTGTTACAATAGCCTTCAGACTAACATATCTTTTATATGACCACTTAGCATAATTATAACTCAATAATCCATATAGCGTAAACTTCGGTCGGGACCCACCATTGTGCACCTTAAAGAGAGCCTAACACCTTCTCTTCGAGGTAATTTGAGCCCTTACCCGATATTTGATGAGGTAGACCAGTCAAACAGAGTTATTTGCAAATAGGTGCCCTAACGTACCTTAAAATTGTTAGGTGGAGACTCTTCTCTTTTAGTTCCCATTTAAAGAGGTGTCTCAAGTAGAAACCCTCTTTCGAGAGAAAACTGGGTGCGACAGTGGGCCTTAGAGCCGTGTTGAGAGTGTTATTACGGATCAGACTACACGCTGCAGCATGCCATATTGGCTTTATAAATTTATTATTATTGTGGATCAGGATTCACGCCTAAGTAGGCCTTACTGTCTTTGATTAGCACTTGGGCGGGATCCATCCCTCCGGAGTTTGACATACTAGAAATGAGCGCAGGCACAGTGATGTATATACACGTGCTTTAGTGAGGGGTTTATGAGACAGGCACCCATACTAGGTTGACTGGTTTTTTTTTGTGTGTGATGGAGTAGGGTCATTGAGGCAGACACCTTAAGTGGGATGAGAGTAAGGGTACCTTATGATATCAATGTGAAACTATTTATTTGACATGTTGTCTTAGAGATATATTTTCCTCATGCAATACAGTATATGACATTTGATGACTTGACATGTATATTGACATATAGGCATAGAGATGTACTTTCATCACGCTCTTTGGTAAGAAAAAAGTCTTATCTGATATTATAAATTGGAAAACACGGTATTTTTCTTAATTACCACATGTTCAATCGATCTCAGTTGTAAGATTTGGTCTTGACTATTATACTTGAAAAGCATGTCTACTTTTTCGTGGTTGTGAACGAGCTAATCATGATAAATCCTTTGAGCCATTTGTTGATATTGTCATCATTATATCATGTGTTGTTATTGTTACTGGATAGTGGTGATGGACTTTGACCTTCTTATGAGCTCGTCACTGTTTTCAACCTGAGGTTATGTTTGTTACTTATTGAGTACATGGGGTCAGTTGTAGTCATACTACACTTCTGCTCGTTGCGTGCAGATCTTGAAGTTGATGTTGATGTGTGTGGTGGGAGCTACAATTGAAGATGTACCTGTGATCCGGTTATAGCTACCACTTGTCCTTGGTAGTTTTAGTTTTGTAAATATTTTTACGTACATTTCAAATAGATGATGTATTTATTTTGTACCGATTTATAAATTCTATGTTTTAGAAGATCATACTTTATATTACCGATCCTTGAGATTTTGCATAGAGGTTCAGTTAATTTATCATTGATTTTCTTATTAACCTCATTTGGATTGTGTTGACTCTTAGTTGGCTTACCTAGCGGGTTAAGCTAGGTGCCATCATGGCTAGTTGAATTTTGGGTCGTAACAAGTTGGCATCAGAGGACTACAACAATTTGAGATGGATATTTTCTACCGGCATGAGGATAATGCTGTGTATTGTGATTTTCTCCTTGATGTGATCAAGTGGAAGGTTTCTGGATAAATGAGTATGTATTCTACTTGTGACTCATATTTGATAATGAGATTTTGTGATTTTCATACAATGGAATGATAGATGCATGTGCGATGTGTGGGATTGAGGTTTACATATACAATGTTGCGGTTCAGTTTTGAAGGGAATGTCATGAAATTTTGACAACATGGACGGTCTCAGATGTTTAGATGAATGCTAGTACTAATTGGTATCGCTTAAGAAGGGTGCGCGTTTCAGAATGCACATTTTCTTTTGACTTACAGATGCTTCATTAGTATTGCGATACTCGCCTGGTTGATTGACTGTTGTTCAAATTTTTCTATGTTTCATGAATGAATTATTGAAGTATTTCTCGTGGAATGATTACGTATGAAAGACGTGCCAGTTACATTAGTTGTCGAGTTGGGATCGGATATAATAGTTCTGGTATTCTAGAGATTTTGAGATTGGGAGTTCTCAGTGGCAGAGTGTTCTTTGGTTGTGGACTGTGAAGGTATGACCAATGTTAAACAACTAATAATAGGTGTTAAAATTAGGTTATTGTGGAATTTTGGAAGGATTATCTATCAACTTGTGGATAGTCAGAGTTGATATGGGGGCCCATTGGTATGCATAATGAGGATATGTATTCTACATCGGACCATATTTGTTTACTTAGCACAGCTATTGTTGGAGGATGTGTCATCAATTAAAGTTGATCTATTTTACGGCTGTTAGGTTTCATATATGGCTCTTCTATGCTATGATGGGTATTAATCAGTTAGGTATTTGCACACATTGAGTGTTCTGTCTGGGTCTTATGGCAAAATTTGAGTAACATGGTTCTTGTGGTGTTGAACAGCTGATTACTCCTTGGTTATGGTCTTCCGGGTTGTGGTCTATTGTGTTATCGTTTCTCCATGGTTATGGTCATACACTTCATGTACTTAATATCTATCTAAATGTGGTTATTGATTTTGAGAATTAGGATTTGATGTATTTCATGTGGACCGATGTCTGGATTGGATCACGCATTGTAACAGAGTTATGTCAGGATATGATCATTTGGGGTGATTTGGCGTGTCTTGGTTCCCCTTTATGTGATGGGTTTATGGCATCTCGCTTCTGGTGGTATTTGTTGAGCTTACGGGGTGGTTCTTTCATTTGATTCTCTTTCCATTTTGGGTACATTTGAGTTGTTGCTTATTTGGGTGCGCAGATTGCACGACGTGTAGCTATATATTATATTGGGTGTGGAACGTTAGTAAAGAAACTTGTATTTGATGAGGTTAAGTCATTGGACCTGGAATGAGTACCATCAGATCTTATTACAGTATGTTTGGAAGAGTAATGTCACTAATCTACTTAGAATTTAGACTATGGTTCTTTTTCGGCGAGAGACACCCTTAATTTGTTGATTTGAGGGGTGGTTATTAGTTTTTTCATGTTTATTTCATCATTGTCAATGTACGAAGGTTAAGAACAAGGTTTATCTTATATGAGTTTTATTACCGATATCAGGTTTGTTATTGAGCATCTATTATGGTCGGAAGTTATTGCTATGAGTATCAGTGCTATGTGGTATATCATGTGATTACGTCTTGGGTTATGGTTATGGCTTGGTATAGCGTGTTCTGACTTCTACAATGTATACATGTGAGAATCGGGTCTTGTAATAGATTGTGGATGTTGGAGATTTGATTCCAAGGTTTGTGGCTAAGGTTGAAGAAATGATCTTTAGTTGGGGTTGTGTTGTCACGCTTATATGGATTGGGGTGACCTGATATCACCCACGGGTATGTTAATGGTGAGTTTACACAATGATTTGATGGCTTTAGAATGACTCATAGCACGTTCGAGGATGGACGTATGTTTAAGTGGGGCAGAATGTAACGACCCAACCGGTCATTTTGAGCATTTGTATTCTTTTCATCTATTTGAAGTCTTGAGTGGATTCATATAATATATTATGCTTTAGTTAATCACCGGTTTTGGTTTTCAGGTGATTCAGGATTGATTTGGAAGAAAGATTTTGACCTAGGAAACTTTAAGCAGGAAGAATTGACCGAGTTTGACTTTTGTATATTTGACCTTGGATCGGAGTTATGATGATTCTTCTGTTAGGTCCAGATGATAATTTTTGACGTTGGTGTATGCCCGGATTTTCATTTGGATGTTTCTTCAGGATTTTGGCATTAATTGGCGAAAGTGTGCAATTTGAAGAGTTGGAAAAATCATAGCTTTGACAGGAAGTTGGCATTTATGATATCGGGTTTGGATTATGGTTCCTAGAATTGGAATAGCTTTGTTATGTCATTTGAGACTTGTGTGCAAAATTTGAGATCATTCCGAGTTGATTTGATAATTCGGCACGAGTTTTGGAAGTTAAAAGTTCATAAAGTTATATTTGAGGTGTGATTCGGTGTTTTGATATTGTTATGTGAGATTTGAGTCCTCGATAATGTCCTTGTTATATTTTGGGACATGTTGGCATGTTCAGAAAGGGTCCCGAGGGGCTCGGGTGAGTTTCGGATGTGTTTCGGATCATTTCAGATAGATTTTGTATTGTTGATCACTGGTGTCTCTACATATCATCACGATCACGGATCTAGGCTCGCAATCTCATAGAGGAAATTGGGACTGGGCTGTTTTATCTCTTCGTGTTCGCGAGTATTACGTCGCGTTCATGGAGGCTGTGGAACTTGAGCTTCGCGTTCGCATTGGTGAGGTCCTGTTTGCGCTAGTGAGTTGGGAGCTGGTGAATCCTTATTCACGTCCCCGAGACGAGAGTCGCATTCACGTAGTATGGCGTATGTGGGAATCACTTTCGCATAGAAATTATTGCGAACGCGTAACGCATATTATGTTAGTGCATTTTTTGTTCATCGCGGACACGATGGTTCTCCCACATTTGCAAATAGTATGCCTGGAGAAGTGTATAATGTATTCTATTTCGAAGGCCTTGCTCATTTTATCACATTTTAAGTTGGAGAGCTCGAATTTGGGAAATGTTTGAGCCGATTCTCAGCACATGGATTGGGGTAAGTATTTTGTACTCGATTTTTATTATATTTCATTAATCTATCATTGATTTTGAAATTCAGATTATGAATCTTAAAGCAAAATAGGGAGTTTTTGTCTAAACTTTTCTAAAGTGAATTTTTGAGTTTTGAACATTGTTTTGGAATCGTATTTGAGTGAAATTAGTATGGTTGAACTCGTAATTGAAGAGATTGACGATTTTTGTAGTTTTTATTAGGTTCCAAGGTGCAGGCCTAAGTTTGACGTTTGGTTGACTTAAAGTAACTGAGTAAAGATTCGGCCTTTAATTTTGAATTGTATCCTTAGGTATTATCTGATGTGTTTGAGTTGCTTTTGGCTAGTTTCGATTCGTTCGGAGGTTGATATGTGCGGGATGGCTTTTCTAGAGTGTTGTTTGTCTTGCTCGGTACTGGATTTGGCTTGTTCAAGGTAGTAATATTTCCAAACATAGAACTGAGGGTAATAATCTATGGGAATCATGTTATTTGTGATATGTTGCGGTGACGCACATGCTAGGTGACCAGCGTGTGGGCGTGCACTGGAATAATCATAATTCAAGTTAACTTTTTGACTAGTATGAGATTTGTCTGCTATCATATCCTATTATATTTGTGTTCTCCCCTGCTTGTTAATTACATGAGTTGTGATTCATGTTAGAAATAATATTTAGGCTATATGCTTATTCGGTTAGGACCTAATGAGGCTATTTTGTTGTTATGAATTTCCTTATTTTACTATAACTATACACTCTGTTATGGTTCTTCCTTTTCATATCATATCTCAGTCTTTGTTCATCATTCACAGTTACATCTCACGATATCATTGTGTTTCCATATGTTAAGTTATTGGGTTGAGTGGTATGATATTGTGATCCCTTCAGACTTCAGAGATTAATGACTGAGGTGGCCTTAGAGCCGTGTTGAGATTGTTATTATAGATCGGGCTACATGCCGCAACAGGCCTTGTAGGCTTTGAATAGCGCTTAGGAAAGATCCTCCCATCTAAAGTCTGACATATCAGCATTTAGCGCAGGCACAATGATATAGATACACGTGCTTTGGTGATGGGCTTATGAGCTAGGCATCCGTATAGTGTTGAGTTATTGTGTGTGTGTGATGGAGTGGGGGAATTGAGACAAACACCTTGAGTGGGCTGAGAGTGAGGGTACTTGATGATATCTCTGTGAAACTATTTATTTGACATGTATATTGACATGTTGGCATAAAGATGTATTTTTCTCATGCTAGGCTCTATATGACATTTAATGACTTGACATGTATATTGACATGTAGATATAAAGATGTACCTTCCTCATGCTATTCGGTAAACGTAAAGTTTTATCTGATGTTGTAAATTGGAAAAAACAATATTTTTCTTGATAACCACATATTCAATCGATCTTAGTGGTAAGAGTTGGTCTTTCCCGTTATACTTGAAAAGCATGTTTACTTTTTTTGGTTGTAAACGAGCTGAGCATGATAAATCCTTTGAGTTATTTTTTTGACATTGTCATTATTATATCATCTGTATGTATTGTTATTGGCCATTGGTGTTTGATTATAACTTTTTTCCGAGCTCGTTACTACTTTCAACCTGATGTTAGGTTTGTTACTTATTGAGTACATAGTGTAGGTTACACTCACACTACACTTATGCACCTTGCGTGCAGATCTTGAAGTTAATGTTGATGTGTGTGGCGGGAGCTTCCATTGGAGATGTACCTGAGATCCGATTATAACTGAGATTTGTCCTTGGTAGATTTAGTTTTGCAAACCTTTTTATGTATATTTTAAATAGATGATTTATTTATTTCGTACCAGCTATGTAAATTCAAAGTCTTAGAGACTCATGATTTGTATTATGAATCCTTGGGATTTTTGTATAGAGGTTCAGTTAATTTATCATTGATTTTCTTAGTAACCTCATTTGGATTGTGTTGACTCTTAGTTGGCTTACGTAGTAAGTTTGGTTAGATGGAATCTCGGCTAGTTGGATTTTAGGTCGTGATAAAAATGATATTTAAAGATTGAATTAGTTTTGGAAGGAGGTAAGTCTCTTGTCTAACCTTGTTATGAGGAAATTTTCCACAAATTAGAATTATGTGCTATATGGTATGTGATTCAGGGGTGACATATATGCAACTTGATTAGTGTATTACGTACACTAAGTCTATACCATATTTGGGATAGTGCTTGAACTTTTTATGCCTTGGTTGGTTATTTGTTCTTCTGGGTTTCTGCGTTGTTTAATTGTATGACTATATGAGCCTATGATTCATCTTAGAAATTATATTTTAGCCTATAAAATCTTATTTGGGTAAGATAGGCTATTCTTGAGATTATTGTTATACTTGACTTACTTTATATTATGAGCCTACATTAAAAAATTTATTTATTATATCCTTGTACCTTTTATTAATTGTTTATTGAACATATACATACATCCTTAGAGATGGAGATGCTGGTAATAATTGATATGATTATAGCCCATTTGGACGCTTGAGGGGATTGATATTGTTAAGGCAAGATAGTTATGTTGTGCAATTATCGTGATATTGATATGTTATGGCACGATAATTTTTCGTGCGGTGCTAGGATATGGATGTGTCCTTCAAAGTTAGATGATTACCCAAGTCACATTGGGTCATACAACTGCAGGTGAAATGCATATTGTGTTGAGAATGAGATGTGATGGATATTGGTTATGTTGGAGTCTAGAACATGTATGGTCATCCTAGACTCATGCAGAATCATTCATACAGGAGCTACTTGGTTCATATCATCTTTATACGTGGATTTAGCAGTTATATTGTCTTTAGGCTATCTTGTTTGAGAAGCATACTTGTTTTATCTTTTATTTTGAATCTCCTTGTTATATGTGTTATTGGTGCCTGTTTTCTGTTATTTCATGTTAATAGAGACTGCCAGGTTGAGAAAGCGAGTATTATGCTTTTGTCAAAATCTTGTCACTACTTCTAAGAGATTAGACTTGATATTTACTGCAAACATATTATTTTGTACTTCTACTGTACTTCTGCATATTTGAGCAAATTCCAGCATTGGACGTAGTGAATTTTAGGAGGGTGCTAATAGCTGACACAAGAGACTCAAGTGGTGTTGCTTGATCGATTGCAGAACCTTGAAGAAACCTTCCTTTTTTATTATCATTCTGTTATCTTATTCCAGACAATATCTCTATAGTATGATTCAATTGTATTTTATCTTAGAAGCTCATGACTTTGTACTACCGGATTTTAGAAATTGCCGTTGAATTTTTCGCATTGGTATTATTGAATTTTGGCGTATTTATACTTTATCTATGTTATGTGAGCAGATTATTCTTTATTGTCTTATTTTGGTTGGTTATTATTTTTTGCTTACCTAGATTTTCAGGGTTGGGTGTCATCAGGATCATTGATAAAATTTTGGATCGTGATAATATACGTTGCACGCGACACATCCCCCTTCGTTCCCATACATGAAGTAATTTTTCGGTGCACTTTTTCACTGAAAAGTAATGCAAACTTAACGTGTATATCTTTGTTACTCCCAGCAATTTTCCCAACACTTCTCCAAGTTCCATACTCCTCTGAAAAATAATTCCTAGAAAATTAATTTAAGATCAGAACAAAAAATAACAAACTATCAAAATTTTAAAATAGAAGAATTAAAATATTAAACTCTGAAAGCGAATTAAAATGCTTGGGTTGCCCCCTCAAGAATCACCTTATAATTTAACGTTGTGAAACATTATGTACCAACTTTGCCACTTTTGCTTTCACTTCGAAGTTATAAATTGTATCTCCAATTTTGATTCAAATTTTCTGATATGCTTTGGGGTGGTGGTACAAATTCAAAAGAACATAATAACTATTGTCACATTTTATATTTCTTGGCCTGCATATGAGGGAGATCATTTTGACTCCTTGGCATGATAAATTGCAGATTTTATGCAGCTTGTTCCTCCTCCTTTTAATAATCCATAGACGCAGATGCCACGATTCCCATGCCACCAGCCAAACGTAATATTGAAAAGTATTCGGAATAAGGCGCAAGGAGCTCCAACTTCAAGATTGTATTATTTCCGGCATTCTCATCTTTGCACGCATTAAAATATTTATAAATAAATTTTTTTACTTTTTTTTATTTAATTGTAATATCATTTGCTTAATCATCATCAACTATCACAGAGTCGAAGGGTTGGAATCTTACTATGTATTTCACAATTTGGTTATCAAGTTTTTCTTCAACTTCACACAACTCATAATTACTATTCACAATAATTGATTAGTGGGTCGTAGATGTCTCAGCCATTGGACTCACTTTAGCCTCCGGATCATGAATAGCAATACCAAATTGGTCGATCCCTTATTCGACTTCGCCTCTTATTTGTGTAAAGAATCTCATCCCATTTATAATTTTCTCATCTGAGCCTCATATATTTCAAATTGAGTAGTTTGTTCGATTATCAAAGTTTTACTCAAAATCTTCACTTCTTCAAAATTTCTCTCTTGCTAGAACTCATTCTTTCCTTCAATTTGAGGCTCGTCCTAAATATCAACTAACTCCGCAGCTTGATAATCACTGAATGTTTTAACCAACTATGGCTTTGATTCTCCTAATTTATTGTTACTTTGAGATTTTTCATGTCTTTCTAGGGTTCATCACTTTGCTCCGCTAATTGCCTCATCATATCCTTTATATGAGCGTCAAATTCTGCCATCTCTACTTTATTGCTCATACCAAAATCACAAGAATTATTAGAATTATCATAACAAAAAGACTCATGGGCGAATAAAAGAATTAGTACAACTATGCCAATGGTATTCTTGGCCACCACAGATATTATAAATATTCTACTCATAGGATTTAGATGGTGAGAAAAAGTCACTCCCAGTCCCAGGAATATTTTAATAAATTTTCACCAATGGGATCCTTTATAACATGGACAAGGATCACAAAAATATAAATTACCATAACTCAGACCAATTTTTATTTTAAGATGTCATCTCAAAAAACTTAAAGCAATACTAAGTAAAATTAAAATTAAGAACTTAAATAGATTAAAGAAGTAAAAGTCCAATATAAAAAAAATAACTTATTTCTAATTCCCAAGCAGCGGCGTTCATGATTTGTTGCGGTAAAATGTACATGTAAACGCATGTGATCAATACGTAATAAAGTGATGCGTAAAGATCGTTCCAACGAGTATTTATTCTTTATAGTTAAGTAAGTTAAACTTGCAATTTATATATTCAAGTGATTTCTCAACTTGTTAATTTTAACTAACTAAAATTAATGTAAAATAGTAAAATAAAGCAATTAACGAAGACAATTAGGCAAGCTTGCATTAAGATCAATAAAAGAGAATATTTCAGGGTTGTGGTCGTTTTACTAATGCAATTAAGTTTTGATTACACCTATTAATTCAAATTACCTATGGTTGTTAATTGATTGGATTGTAAATATGATTGGCATGCTCCAACAATACTACTAACCTATTCAAGATATATCAACACCTATATTCTTATGAAATTGAATCTATTAAAAATGGATAAAACACAATATTCAATTGAGCAAGACTATTAGGCATATGCCTATTCTAAATGCGAAATCATTCTCAAGGTACAACATAAATAGTAAATAAAACTTAACTGTTGGAAAACAATCAAGTAATTATGCACTAGAATTAAAGAAACAATCAAGAAAGGTAAGCCGTATTAATAAGAAAATAATTGTTCAATATTCATGATCAACCACAATCCCGGTACTAATAAACTTAAAATTAAAGAGAAGAATAAGAGAAGAAAAACTCGGCGTTGGCTTTCAAAGTGCTCCAACAGCGGTGCTGCATTCTTTTGCTGCCTCCCGACGTGATTTCCCCTAAAAATTATATGAAACCTTGCTTAAAACACCGCCGGATAATTTTGGCCTTTTCTAATTACGCTACGATTCAAGTTTGCCTCGTTACCATTCACACGACTTGAAATCTTGATGATTGTATAATTTCCAAACAAAGTTACGAAGCTGTACAAAAGCTCCAAGAGTGTAACCTGATCTCCTTTGATTGGAACATTATGTAATCATACAATGAAGCTAGTTTCAGCGGACTCTTCTTGGCCAACTAAAAGCTACTTACTTTGCTCAGAACTATTTAACTTGGCACACTAATTTCTCTTCCACTTTTCCTAAAAAATATATTAACACCCTAAATCAGTGTAAAACCAGTAATCTAGTTGAGTCGGGGCATACGAATAAAAAGCGATAAAAATGCGTATAAAGTAATGTCAAAACCTATGCAAATATGCCCAACATCACTTTTCCCGAGGGAATGATAGAGGATGTTTTGGTCCAAACTGGCATCTTGTGTACGTAAGATTTGTATTCTAAAGGGACTTTTTAAGTATTTACCTTTGAAATGTAAAGGTAACTGTTATATGTGTACACAATTTTCAATATATCTGGTGTTGAGTGTTTTTAAAATTATATACAAGTGTATATCCACAACTTAATCATAGTCATATATTATGGAGGTGTTTAAATATTTCATTTATCCCGTTTCCTAAATTTCCTTTAAATCGCTAATTTTAAAAGGGTGATTCATTTTCTCAAACTATATGGAAAAGGTACCTTCGAATGTTTCTCTTTGTTACACCTGGCTGATCAAGAGCCTCGAGCATGGTGAGAGATTCCCACCCTAGTGATTAAAAGGACAAGTTATTGGGTCAAAACGCACACGCAAGTATACGCTATCGAGAAATAATAAAGTGATAAGAAAGTATTGTTCCCACGAGAATTTATGATCAACTATTATCCAATCTAAGCAACTTATAAATTTAATGCTCAAGTGAGTGAGAAGAAGATGATTGTGATTTTTGTAACTAAATTACTACGAACTGTTAGTATTCTGTATTCGAAAATATATTGAAAAAAAAACAGAAATGTAGAAGAACATAAGTATTCCGAGCCAACTGAATTCACAGTGTTTCCTTAAGGAACTTAATCCCCTCCCAGTACCCGAGATTTAAGATTATTTCCTCCCAGGATAGAACAGATTACCCTCACTGATGTAGCGGTACTTCAAACCTCAGTGACAACGAACATAAAGAACTGTAGTAAGTCACACTTACTGCTTTCTTTTCTGTTAAAACAATGCAGAGAGAAGAAGGAGAAATAAGAATTTTCGTAAGAAAAATTTGAGGAACAGTTCATGTATTTATAGCCAAAAAAATGTTGGGTTATACTGAAGAGCTACCACTCTTCATGTAAGATTGCAACTAAAAATGGTTGTTCATAAATTGACCATTTATGCAAACCGCCAAATTCAAATTATAACGGAAAAATTAAAAAGGAGGGAAGTTGAATTAGTGTTAGAGAAACAGTCTAATTTGGATTAATTAATATTCTGTTAATATTCACAAATAAATCTGGTCTAAAAAATTAATAAATCAATTAGTTCATTTGACCATTTGACCAAATCCAAATCTGAAGCCGAAGCCGAGCGAGCGAGCGAGCGATGATGATAGTTATGCAAACCACAAAATTCAAATTATAACGGAAAAATTAAAATGGAGGAAACTTGTATTACCGTTATTGAAACGGTCTAATTTGGATAATAAATACTGCGTTAATATTAACAGATACATTTGGTCTAAAAAATTAATCAATCAATCAGATTATTTGACAAAATCCGAGTCGAGTGAGCGACGACGACGGCGCGAGTCTTGCCTTCTTCTCAACTCTTTAAGAGCTAGAAGAAGTGCAATTGTACATATAACCATCAAAATTCCTTTCCTCCTCCAATATTGGACAATATCCTTTCGTCAAAGAGAGAAATTCAATAAAAATTATTTTCCCTCCATTTTTCATTAACTTTATTTTAAGCTCTAAAAAGCATAAACCAAAAAATTCCACCTCCCCCCATGAATGGGGAATGGCTATATCACGAAAATATGTATGAAAAACTGTGTGATTTACAAGCAAGGATTAATCGCATCTGGATAAGTATGTTTCCCTTTGAACTTTCCGTAGTGAACTTTTGTCGGATATACTTGTTCAATCTGTAGATTTGATTCTTTTGAAGTGTCAAACTTTTGTGTATACCTAGAAAATCATAAGTCACACAATAAACCCTTAACCGTCTTTGGTTCTCATAGGTGCGTTCGTTACAGCCATGAACACCGCCTGGTTTCATAAGTATGAGAACTGGCCTTGCAAAATTCTCATTGAAGCGACTAACACTTCACACTTACATAGATGATTCGTAAGTGTATCATCTCGTAGATACACTCTTTGATATATCCCGTATCAAATTTAGAAACCATTAAAAATCCTTAATGTTTTATCCTTGGTACTGAACATTGTCTCATCACGAGAATGGACCAAAAAGTTTAGTTGACAATGTTGAACTGTCATTAATGTCTTTGTTTGATCTCCTTGAACCTAGATCTTGGGATCTCTAGTATTCTAGGTAGATTTACCTCCACAATGACTTATCCTCGGCCACAGTCTCATTCTCGTCGATGATCTTTCAACTGCCTCTCTAATAAGGCCTTTTGTAAGTGGATCAAACACATTCTCGCTTGACTTTACGTAGTAAATTGAGATGAACCCCTAGAGAATAGCTGCCTAACAGTTTATGTCTTCGTTGTATATGATGAGGTTTACCGTTATACATAACGCCTCCACCCCTTCCAATTGCCGCTTGACTATCGCAGTGTATGCATATTGGTGCCAACGATTTGGGCCAAAATGGAATATCTATCAACAAATTCTGGAGTCACTCAGCTTCTTCACCGGTTTTATCTAAGGCTATAAATTCAGCCTCCATTGTAGAGCGGGCAATACATGTTTGTTTGGAAGACTTCCAAGATACTGCTCCTCCACCAATAGTGAATACATATCTACTTGTGGACTCAAAATCAGTTGAACCGATGATCCAATTTGCATCTTAGTATCCCTCAATCACCACAGGACAATTACTATAGTGCAAAGCAAAGTCTTGGGTATGCTTTAAATATCCCAAAACTCATTTCATCCCCATCCAAAAAGATTGACTAGGATTACTCGTGTATCAACTAAATTTACTTATAGCACAAGATATATCTAGTCGAGTACAATTCATGATATACATTAAACATCCAGCAAACAAGCATAATCCAATTGTGATATGCTTAGGCTTTTATTTTATGCAAGTGCAAGGTTCACGTCAATTGAAGTCTTTGCAGCTTTAAAATCTAAGTGCTTGAATTTTTCAAGTACTGTTTTAATGTAATGATATTGCGACAATGCCATACCTTGAGGAGTCTTATGGATCTTAATACCTAAAAGTAAATCAGTAACTCCTAAGTCTTTCATATCAAATTTGCTAGTTAGCATACGCTTAGTCGCATTTATGTTGGCAATGTCATTACTCATTATCAGCATATCATCCACATATAAACAAACAATGACTATGTTATTTGTAACATTTTTAATGTACACACATTTATCACATTCATTTATTTTAAAATCATTTGACAATATTGTTTGGTCAAATTTCCCATGTCATTGTTTGGGTGCTTGTTTTAGTCCGTAAAGTGACTTAACAAGTTTACATACTTTCTTTTCTTTAATGGGAACGACAAATCCTTCAGGTTGCTCCATGAAAATTTCTTCCTCCAAATCTCTATTTAAGAAGGTCGTTTTAACGTCCATTTGATGGATTTCAAGACCATATACCACAGCAAATGCTACTAGCGTTCGTAAGGACTTAATTCTTGTAACTGGATAGTATGTATCAAAATACTCAATACGTTCTCATTGTCTATATCCTTTGACCACAAGTCTTGCCTTATATTTGTCAATGGTACCATCATCTTTCATTTTCCTCTTTAAAATCCATTTAGAACCCAATGGTTTATTTCCTGGATAAAGATCAACCAATTCACATGTATGGTTGTTCAATATGGATTCTATTTCACTATTGACTCCCTCTTTCGAAAATAATGATTCGGAAGAAGCCATAGCTTTTCTAATTATTCGAGTCTCATTTTTCAATAAGAAAGTCACAAAATCTGGTCCAAATGAAGTAGACGTTCTTTGATGTTTACTACGTCTTGGATCCTCCTGATTATACATACTTTCTTTTGTTTCCTCCCGAAGTCGTTTAGATCCTCCACCAATCGACTCACATTCCTTTTTATATGGATATATTAACTTTGAAAATTTTAGAGATATCTAATTCTATAACTGTATTATTATGAATATTGGGATTTTATGATTTATGAACCAGAAATTGATATTATTTACTATATATTTCATATCTTATGAAAACACAGTCAATAGTTTTCGGTCCTATCTTTACCCTTTTGGGTTTAGGAACTTGCACTTTTGCCAAACACCCACACTTTAAAATAATTCAAGTCGGGTTTTCTTCCTTTCCATTTTTTATATGGAATGGATTATGTTTTGCTATGGGGTACTCGGTTTAATATCCAGTTAGCCATATGAATGGCTTCCCCCACAAGCTCTGTGGAAAACCAGAACTTATCAACAAAGCTTTTATCATTTCCTTTTGATGATCGATTCTTTCTTTCCCAATCCCATTGGATTGGGGTGTGTAAGGGGCCATTGTTTGATGAATAATTCAATATTCTAAACATATTTCTTCAAAAGGAGAATCGTATTCACCACCATTATCACTTCTTATCATTCTGATTTTTTGTTTAAGTTGCATTTCAACTTCATTTTTGTATTGTTTGAATGCATCTATTGCCTCATCTTTACTATTAAGTAAGTAAACATAGCAATACCGAGTACTATTACCAATAAAAATTATGAAATGCTTCTTTCCATCGCGAGATGGTATTGACTTCATGTCGCAAATATTTATGTGAATTAAGTCTAAAGGATATGAAATCCTGTCAACTGACTTATAAGGATGTTTAACATACTTAGACTCCACACATATTTGACATTTTGATTTGTCGCATTCAAACTTAGGCAAAACTGTAAATTGATCATTTTTCACAAGGTTTTATAATTTCCATGTCCCAAACTTATTGCCATAAATCATTTGACTCAAGTAAGAAGCTGAAATTTTATTATTTTCAACAACCATTATATTCAGCTTAAATAGTCCCTCAGTAAGGTAACCTTTTTCTAAGTTCATCTCGTCCTTACTTACTATAACTTTGTCTGAAATAAAAACACACTTAAAACATTTCTGACGAGAAGTGAAATAGAAACTATGTTCTTCCGTATTTCAGGAACATGACAAACGTTGTTCAGAATCAGCACCTTGCCAGAGATCAGCTTCAGGAATATCTTTCCATAACCTTCAATTTTGGACGTTGCAGAATTTCCCATAAAAATAGTCTCGTCGGGTACAACGGGAGCATATGAAGAAAATGCTTCTCTAACATCACAAACATGTAGGGTGGAACCACAATCAATCCACCACTCCTTAGGATTTCCCACTAAGTTGCATTCAGACAGCATAGCGCACAAGTCATCAATATCATCATTTGTTTCAACCATATGTGCTTGACCCTTTTTCTTCTCTTTCTTTAGAGCACAACATTCTGCATCTTTGTGTCCAACCTTTCCACAGTTGTGGCAATTTCCCTTGAATTTCTTCTCCCTGGGATAATTGTTTGGTCCAGAATACTTCTTCCACTTCTTCAGATTAGTTAGAGCAGTTTCAACAATATTTTCTCCCATAATTGTTGAGTTCCCACATATCTTATTTTCTGCAGCTTTATTGTCCTATTTGATCCTCAATCGAACGATGAGATCTTTGAGTTTCATCTCCTTGCGCTTGTGTTTCAAGTAGTTCTTAAAGTCCCTCCATAAAGGAGGCAACTTCTCAATCATTGCTGCAACTTGAAATGCCTCATTGATGACCAAACCTTCAATGAAAAATACGTAATTAGTAACAAAATTAATGCTTTCAACAAAAGCGTTAATTCGGATTATACATTCAGCAAGGAGATCATGAATTATAATGTGTAGCTCTTGAACTTTGGTAATGACAAGCTTTCTATCTACCATCTTATAGTCCAAAAACTTAGCTGAAACAAACTTCTTTAAACCGGCATCCTCAGTTTTGTACTTCTTTTCCAATGCATCCCATAGTTCTTTAGAAGTTTCTGCATTACTATAGATGTTGTAAATATCATCCTCCAATCCACTAAGAATATAATTCTTGCACAAGAAATATGAGTACTTCCATGCCTCAGTCACAATAAAACGTTCATTATCAGGAGTTGATTCCGGCAGAACCGGAACGTCCTCTTTGATGAAATTCTGTAGATTCAAAGTAGTCAAATAGAAGAACATCTTCTGTTGCCCACGTTTGAAATCAATCCCGAAAAAAATTTCGGACTTTTTCGCCGGAGCCGGTGGTGGCACTGAACGACTGAAAGTAGCAACATTGCTCGTGGATCCAACCACGGGGATTACTGTTTCTGCCATTTCTGTTAACAACAAAATAGAAACAAACTTAATTAATAGTGATGTATTTAAAATCTTCAAACCAAATAACTGTAACAAAAACATATTAAATGCCAGTAGAAAATCACAAAGATTTTAATCTCGTCATGTCAACCAAGGAGTAGAAAGTCCGAAGATTTTAGTCTCCAAACTGAGAGTAAAAATCACTATGATTTAGTCTCCCACAAACAGAATATAAGATGAATACATAAAAAATAATTTAAGTTTAATATTGTTAATATTCTCTATTCGAAAATATATTCAAAAATAAAAACAATATAAAACAAGAAATGTAGAAGAACATAATTATTTCGAGCCCACTGAATTCACATTGTTTCATTAAGGAACTTAATCCCATCCTACTACCTGAGGTTTAAGATTATATCCTCCCAGGATAGAACGAATTACCCTCACTGGTGTAGCGGTACTGCAAACCCCAGTGACAACGAACGCAAAGAACAGTAGTAAGTCACACTTACTGCTTTCTTTTCTGTTAAAACAATTCAGAAAGAACAAGGAGAAATTAGAATTTTCGTTAGGAAAATTTGAGGGAGAGCTCATGTATTTATAGACAAAAAACCATTGGATTAAAATGGAGGAAAATTGAATTACAATTATATGAACGGTCTAAATTAATATTACATTAATATTAAAAAATAAATTTGGTCTAAGAAATTAATCAAACAATCAGAACATTTGACCAAATCCGAATCTGAAGCTGAAGCGCAAGCCGAAGCCAAAGCCGAGCCGAGCGAGGGAGCGACGACGGTGGCAGGAGTCTTGCCTCCTTCTCAACTCTTTAAGAGCTAGAAGAAGTCCAATTGTATATAAACCCATCAAAACTCTTTTCCTCCTCCAATATGGGATAATCTCCCTACGTCAAAGAGGGAAATTCAAAAACTTTTTTTCCCTCCATTTCCGATTCACTCTATTTTAAGCTCTAAGAAGTAAAACCTAACACGAACTAATAAGAAAGCAAGAAAGTAAATTCACTTGTAGAGAAAACAAACACATTCGAAGAATTTAATGACATAGGGATATTCCAGGGTTATGGGATTAACGTCTCTCCTATTATGTTTTCCGGGTTGTTGTAACCACTTTACTTATCTAATTTGTTGATTTCCATGGTTTATTATGCTCATGAAGTTCTTTCGACGCTCCGCTCGCCTACTCAAGCCAACCAAAGACTATATATCTATAGAATCAAACTTGACAAGAACGCATGTATATTTCCTAGAAAAATAACGAAGTAAGGCAACTAGAATATGTCTATCCTAATCACGAACCTATTCTCCGATGCCCGGATTAGAGAACATAATTTATTCAATCCTATATGCAATTTATAGTTCCCACTTTCGAGTTGAACTGTAAATTCGTAGATAGTACATTATTCTTAGCTACGCAATAGAATAATTAAGTGCAAGATTGAATAAGTAAATTAATATGATAAAGTCAAGCAAAACAACCAACCGTCAAGTTACAATAGTCAAGAACGATCCATAACCCCATAATAATGAGGTTCTTAGCCACTCATGTTCATAACAATCATCAAAATATTATTTTTAAACATATAAGCTATGAATACTTGAAGAAGAATGGAAGAACTAATGAAATATGTGCTCCCGAGTGTTCCGTGCTTGTGTTTTTCTCTTAAAGTGGCGTCTCCCTTTCCAAAACAGGTTTAGACTTGCTTTTATACGAGTTGAGGACGTCTTGGGTCGAAATAACCAAGTCCCGAGCAAAATAGGACAAGTTCTCGTCACCCAACTTCAAGGGTACCATGGGATGCTAGCCCTAGCGCTGGAAATTTTGTGCTTCTGGAAACTGCACCACATGTAGTGCCCCACACTACCTGTGGCGCTACTTTGTGACAATTTTCCAATTGTTCCCTTTTTGCTTGAAATCGTGGACATTCATCTCACATTACCTCCGGATGATCCTACACATAAAAATACCATGAATTAGCACAAATTATTACATTACACATCCAAAATTTATGAAACATGAGTAAAATGCGAGGGAATATACATACTTTAAGCCGAATATCAACATCCAATACTTAAACTCTTGCTCGCCCTCAAGCAATGGAACTGTAACTACACCCCAACAACGTACACCATCAACTATGGAGTAGAAATTAAAATTTTCAATCACCCTACACTTAAACTCTTTCCTGCCCTCGAGCAATGGAACTGTAACTACACCCCAACAATGTACACATCACCTATGGAGTAGCAATTCAACTTTTCAATCATAGACTCTACCTTTGACTATTGTCAATCAAGCATGAACATACAAAATTCACATTCTTCCCGCTTTAAACATGCCCCAGTATAAATAATTTACTTCAACTAATCCAAACAACCTACCCATAACCACCCTACCTCAAGAGTCAACTCATTACCACTAAGAACTCTCAACTCGCGCACTTACCCAACAAGAGAAGTTCACAACACTATCAATTCATCATGAGATCAAGTGCTATCACCAACAAATAAGGGAGTGAATATAGAAATTATCCACACATTCAAATATGACTTTGAACATAAATTAAAGACATCACACAATTGAACAAAATTCGCTCACTCTCACAAAGAATTTCATGTGCATCCTGTGGTTGTGCCATAAGCTTGCTGGTAGTGTACATCTCTACTAATCTAAGCTAGCCAAATCTAGGATCAACTAGGACTTTAAGGTTATAATGTCGGCTATGGGACAGGTAACATACAGTTAGGAATAGTAACTAACCCTCCTAAGCACTTTAGTACACTATACTCAAGAATCGAGCACTATTTCTTCTCAACCAATTCATTCGCCACAAACCATACAAAACATAGCCCTTTCTTCTATTAAGCACTTCAACATCCCCACTAGAACGAATTAGTAACATTAGGAGGTATGTTTTTTTCTTCTTTTTGAATATCAACATTATTTGTCTATTTTTTCTTCAAATTTTCTTCTCTCTTTTTTCTACACACGCTCCATACATTAAGGTTCATCGGCTAGTGGTATGTTTCATTACTTTAGTACACCTTATGGGCCCTTCCATGGTTCCACTCGAAAGCTACTTCCCAAATCTCTCACCTTACTTCTTTCACAGACTAAGTTCCTTTGGAGGTAAAGGTTCAACAAGGTCAAATTACAAACAAAATTGGGATACGAATTGTAGTGTGGATGCCAAAGAAAAGGTCTATAGGCTCAAACGGGCTAGCAACGGAAAAATTCTATTTGTAAGTGACAAGCACCTCTATGATCAAGCAAGAAACCCCTACGGCATCTCCCATACTAGAACAACTTAATGATTTCGCTTTGATTAATACATGGGGCAAGTTCTAGACTACACAGGATAACACATAATATCACGAATCCTTACACACACTTTGCAAATGAATCAATCAAGACGGTTATGTTCAACTCTCAAGTCAAGCAAGTACATACAGTTGAGAAATTTCAAGAAATAATGCACTAGGTGACATACAAGTCAAACAACTGAGAAAAGGCATCACGGAGTAGGCTATTCATATTATTTAGGCATCACAATTCAAATTAAATATAACAGGAAGACAGACCACATGTCATAGCCTAATGTACAGACACCAAACATGTCAATAGGTATCTTAGAGCAACTCATATTTATTCCTATATTACTCCTAAAAAGATAAAAGCAAAATATCCGGTTCAGGCTACACCCTTGGAAAAGAACCGGCACCCAAAGAAAAACCAAAGGATACTACCTAACTATCCAAAAAAAGCAAAAGAAAAACTTTTTGGTGTTTTAAGTCAGTCCTTAATCCCTCTTGAAAGTTGCCCAAGAGATCCATCGTCGGGAAAAGTCTGAGTTTTTTTAATTATTATTTATATTTTCCTTTTTTTTTTTAAAGTATACTGCTCTAAACTAAACTACTCCTTAATGGGTTATATAAAAAAATAATGAGAAATTATTTTCATACAATTATATCATAAAGTAATTCCCTTACCCCACACATATGACATGCATATTCCTTGATGCATGATCACATAAAAGACTATTAAAACACGCATAAGAACTCTCTAGACCCTCTAGGTCCTAGCTAGAACATGATCCTCAATATAAAGGGTCGGGACGATCCCACACTTAAGCATAAACATGCTCCTCAGCTTCAGTTTTGGGTACTCGGACTTCCCCTAATCTGTAAAATAAAAATAAACAAAATTTAACACTAAAAAAAAAAGAGTAAATAAAATACATGCTGGGTTGGCTCCCAACAAGCACCTGATTTATAGTCTTGGTACGACTCTACTACTCTGCTCAGGCTGGGCATTTTCGTGTCCTCTTCTTTTAATGGAGTTTTGCCTTCTTGCGCCCTCTAGGGGGATATCCTCCTTCTCTCTAACCCTTTTCTCTTTTACCTGTACACATTCAGCTCGCAAACCACTTCTTCTAACTCAATTTTCTTTTCCATGCCAGTATGCTCCACATTAGGATCTTGCTCTATCAACTTTGATTCTACCACAGAGATCATGCAAAAATCCTCATAATACTTAAGAAGGTTAAGAACCTTGTACACATTAAATGTGATTTCTTCGTCATGCGCTCTCATCTTTAGCTTTCCCTCCCTTACATCATTAAGTGCTCCACCAGTAGCCAGGAATGGTCGCCCCCAAAATAATTAGAAACTCCTCATCGGGAGGAGGAAGGTTGTTCAAACTGCTACTTCTTCTATGCACTCAAGGTGAAATAGTCAAACAGATTAACACTTGAAGAAAAACAAATAATAAGTTATTTCAGACAAATAACTAATTTCTAAATCCCCGCAACGGCACCAAAAACTTGTTGGGTCCAAACTCACACGTGAGTGTGAAGAAGACAAATAAAGTAATAAGAAATTATCATTCCTACGAGGATTTATGATCAACTATTGTCCAATCTAAGCTATTTATAAATTTAATGTTCAAGTGATTATGAAGAATATGATTGTCATTTTTGTAACTAAATTTACTACGAACTAATAAGTAAGAAATAAAGTAAAATAGCTAGTAGAACAAACAAACACTTAGAAAGAATTCAATGATATGGGGATATTCCAGAGTTATGGGATTAATGTCTCTCCTATTACGTTTTTCGGGTTGAGGTAATCACGTTACTTATCTAATTTGTTGATGAGCATCGTTAATTATGCTCGCAAAGTTCTTTTGACACTTCGCTCGCCTATTCAATCCAACCTAAGACTATATGTCCATTGAATCAAACTTGACAAAAGTGCATGTATATTTCCTTCAAAAATAACCAAGTAAGGCAACTAGAATATGTCTATCCTAATCACGAATCTATTCTCCGATGCCCTGATTCAAGAACTTACTTTATTCAGTCCTATATGCAATTTATAGTTTCCACTTTCCAGTTGAACTATAAATTTGTTTACCCTAAAATTTGGATAACAATTAAACTTATATTATGGTTTAAGGATATGTGATTTCACCCAATACCAATCGATAAATAAGAAAGTAAATGATAGAATTAAACTGGAAATAAATCAAACCAGTGAGCGAATAGAACTTCAGCCTCAATTAAGATAGAACAATTTGAAGAACAGTAACGAGCAAGAAAGAAACAATTGTATAGCTTTTCTCAGTGAATAATCATCATCACAGATCATTGGAACTCCACTTTATATAGTAGAGGAATCCTAATTATGGTATACTTCTAATTACAGAAAGGAATCGTATAAACAACTAATTAACCGCTTCTGATTTGAGCCATTCTGAGATTCATGCCACGATCTTCGACCAATCATGGATATCTTGCTTTTTTCTGTTACTAAGTTATCCCCGATTTTACTCGAAGTCTATCTCCCCTGGCGTCGATTGATATCGACCTCGATCTCGAAAGAGACTTCGATCTCGAACACAGTGCCTCAGCTCTTCGATGCAATGTCCTAGTCTCGATCAAATAGCGAAATTGGGTAACCTCGGTTTATAGGTATACAAAATTTGTAGATAGTACAGTATTCTTAGCTACGCAATAGAATAATGAAGGGCAAGATTAAATAAGAATATTAATATGATAAAGTCAAGAAAAACTATCAACTGCCAAGTTACAATAGTCAAGAACGACCCATAACCCCAGAAGAACTGATCAACTACGTGTCACAACCCAGAAATTATCCTGTCGTGATGGCCCCTATCGCAGTACCAGGAAAGCCGACATTTATGAAATAACTGTAACACTTAAAAGAAAATTGATTTTTAAGCAGTTTAAATAGTAAAGAATTTTCATAACAGGAGAGAAAATCCAAAACACAACGCGAAAACTCCCAACATCGGTGTGTCACTAAGTATATGAGCATCTATACATCACAAGTATGAGTAAAAAAACACTGTCTAAAATAGTCTGAAAATATATACAATAAGCGAAAAGATAGGGAAGGAGAGACAAAGTCTGTGAAGCACCGGCAACTACCTCAGAAACATCAGAAGATTGACTGCGCAGTAAATCAACACCCTCTGTGTCCGGAAACACCTGGATCTACACACGAAGTGCAGGATGTTGCGTCTGTGCAACCAACTCATTAAGTAACAAGACTAAACAAAGAACTGAAAGTAGTGACTAGCTTTACAATTATAGTTGAATTTCAGTATTCTCAACATAGGAAAGTAAGCATGCTTTCAAGTTCGATAATTTGAGTTCAACCAGTTACTTCATAATCAGTTTAAGTGAAACAGGCTGTAATACAAAATTTTTCAAGACATTGATGCCTGGTAGCTAGGTGCAACAATAATAAAGTAAAATGCATACTCTCGGGAACAGTCACTTAGCCCTCCCATCACTCGTCACTCGACACTCGCACTCAGTAGGTACATGGGCTCACTGTCGGTGTGTACAGACTCTGGAGGGGCTCCTTCAGCCCAAGCGCTATAATCTGTACGGACAACTCACGTGATGCACCAACAACTCATGTGCTAAAGTACAAATATCCAGATCCGCACGGACAAGTCATGTGCTGCACGGACAACTCACGTGCTATAGTATAAATATCTCACAATCAGGCCCTTGGCCTGACTCAGTCATCAATCTCTCCAGTCTCTCGGGCTCTCAATAATCATAAAAATAAACCCAAAACATATCAACAAAGAACAATAGAGACTGAGATATGATATGATTGTAAAGTTGAGACTAAGTACAACACAACAATTTAGCAGATAGATTAACATGTACACGACCTCTGAGGGTCCCTTCGGTACCAACACGTATCCTAAGCATGATTTCTAATAGGATTTGTAGCTCAATTTCTATATCACATGAAGAATTTAGAGATATCATCAGGTTAATCATCTATACAAATCCATGGAATGGACCTAGTCTCAATTCCTACCTTGCACGCCCACACGCTCGTCACCTAGCATGTGTGTCACCTCAAAACCACTCACAAGACACATAATCGGGGTTTCATACCCTCTGAACAAAATTTAAAACTGTTACTTACCTTAATCCGAGCAAATCTCTACTCCAGCACACCCTTGCCTAGAGAAACGACCTCCGAATGCCTCGAATCTAGACATAAACAATTCGATATAATCAATGCGGGCTAAAGGAATCAACTCCATAAGAAGATGCTAAGCTATTAAGCAAAAGTCAAAAATCGACTCAAAATCCAGCACCAGGGCCAACGTCCGATCGGAACACCTATTCGACCACGAGTCCACACATACCAAAATTACTCAAATTGTAACGACCCGACAAATCATTTTGAGCTCTAGCGTGTCGTTCAACAGTTTGAAGTCCGGAGCAGTTTCATTTTTAGGTATTATGACTCGTGCGTATGGTCGAAATTGAAATTCGGGAAGTTCGGAGTCAAATTGTAAAGGAAATTCTCATTTCAGAAGCCTTAAGTTGGAGAAATGGACTAAAATTGGAATTTTGAGTAAACGACCTCCGAATTAGGAATTGAAGGTTCCAGCAAGTTCCTATGATGATTTCGAACTTGCGCGCATGTCCGGGTCAGGTTTTGGATAACCCGGGAGCATTTCGGTGTGTATTGTAGAAGTCAGCATTTTTGAAGAAATTTTCTAAGTTTGGCTTGAAGCGCATTTTAGTGATATTGATGTTTGTTTGGATTCTGAGTCTGGGAATAGCTTTGTATGGTGATTTTGGAGTTGGGAGCGCCATCGGAAGTGAATTCGTATGTTCGTAGGTTATTTTGATGTCATTTGGCTAAAGATAGAAATTTGAAGGTTTTTGAGGAATTGAACCAGAAGCGGAAATTTGGCATCGGGGTCGGATTTCGATTCCGAAAGTTGGAGCAGGTCCGTAATGCTGAATGTGACTTGTGTGCAAAATTTGAGGTCATTCAGACGTGATTTGATAAGTTTCGGCATCGAATGAAGAAGTTTGAAATTCTAAAGTTCATAAATATTTAATTGAGTTGCGATCCATTGTTTCGATGTTATTTGATGTGATTTGAGGGCTCGAGCAAGTCCTCATTATGTTTTGAAACTTGTTGGCATGTTCGGGTTGGGCCCCGGGTGTTAACCGGATGAGCCTCGGACCAAGTTTGAACGTGGAGAGCATAAACTGAAGCTCCCAGCTTCTGGTGTGATCGCACTTGCGCTTGGAGGGCCGCAGGTACGAGCTCGCGGATGCGGGGCACGAGTCACAGAATAGAAAAGGCATGGGCTTTCCAGGCACCACGGGCGCGAAGAATTAGCCGTGGGTGTGAAGATCGTAGGCGCGAAGAATTGGTCGCGGGTGCGAAGAACGCAGGCGCGAAGGTTTTGCTGTGGGCGCGAAGATCGCTGGGCAGTGAGTGTTTAAAGCGGGGGATTGAGCATTTTTGCTCATTTCTTCATTCTTGGGCGATTTTTGGAGCTTCTTGAGAGGGATATTCACCTAGAAACTTGGAGGTAAGTCAATCCCACCTATTGAAAGTTAATTAGTTTAATTATATCAAAATTTTAACATGGAAAATCATAAAAATTTGTGGAAAAGTTGAAAATTGTTGAAGTAAACCTAGAATTTGTATTTGAATTTTTAGCCACGAATTTGAGCATGGAATTTAGAGTAAATTGTATATTTGAGTTAGTAAGACTATGGGTAGGGTATATCTTCGAGAAATTTCGGATTCCGGGCACGTGGGCTCGAGGGCATTTTTTTCAATATACTGAGCGGAGTTGGGAAATTATATAATTTGAATTGTTGCAAGTATTAAAGTATATTTTCATTGGTGTGTCATTGTTTGGATAGTTTTGGGACGTTGTGCGTCCATTGGAGTCGTCAGAAGGGCTTGGAAGCCGGTTATGGAACTTCGGAGCGAGGTAAGTCTCCTTTCTAAATTTGTGCGGGGGAATTGTCCCCCTAGGTGAACTAATTAAGTATGTGCTACTATCTGCGGGGGCTATGTATGCACGAGGTGACGGGAGTCCATCCGTAGCTACTATTATGCCATGTCCGGGTAGTCTAGGATCCACTAGCATGCCTTACTTGTTGTACCTGTGGTCTTGCCTGTAATATTAGACTGCTAAGATAATCGAAATAGTAATTGAATATCTAAAGAAGACTAGAGTTCATTTTCTTAATCATCTAGAAAGAGAATTTATTTCCTCCGTGGATAATTGTATACTTGATAAGGTGATATTATTTAATATTATTAAACTTGGCAAATGAATTTCAAGAAAAGATTTAAATACTAATTTTTGTGATTTGTAAAAGAGAAATTTGTCATTTACTTGAGTATTTGTTTTACCGATGTAGTCGGGGTGGACTGTTGATTGTGCATGACTGCATGTGACCGCTTCGCAATTTACATTCCGCGAGCAGAGTGTTATTTCCCCCACTCTCATGGGAGCGGGTCGTACGCCATGGCGGATTTTTGAAAAATGCACTTATGGTACGAGCCGTTCAACCATCGGCAGTGCATAGATATGATTATTTTATGGCAAAGATGTACTTATGGTTCGGGCCGTTCGACCCTTGGCAGTGCACAAACATGATTATTTTATGGCTCATGCCAGTTGTCCTTATCCCGTATGTGCATGCTAAATTGTTAAATATTTTTCATGGATTTTTAAGTGACAACATATTTGGGGAAAAAAAAGAAGTAATTTTTTATTTAAGATGTTTGGGGGAAAATGAGGAAGTAGTAATTATTTATTTACTTTAAGTATTTAGTTGAATTACAGTTATCCTTAATGCTTACTGTTTTACCATCCTCGTATGCCTATTATTGATATCATATTGTGCTAAATTAATTTGTTGGACCTTAGTGAGTGTCTAATTCGACCTCTCGTCACTACCTTTCTGAGGTTTGGCGGGCGACTTACTGAGTACACGTTGTTTTCGTATTCATGCTACACTTGCTATGCATTTTTATTGCACTGGTACCTTCATAGCAATTTAGTTGGTTCGGAGACTTAGGCGAGCTGCATTATCCAGAGGCGAATCCGTAGCTGACAGAGTCTCATTCGTATTATATTATTTTATTTTAATTTCCTTGTCCAATTGTATTTCGGACAAGCTTTGTAGAAATTGTAAAATTCTTAAAATTTGCTCATGCACTTGTGACACTGTGTTCTGGGATGTGTTTGGGATTCAATTTAATAAATGGCATGACTTACCTGTCGTATTTGTTTGTTAAATTTTTATTCGCTATTATAAATTGTAAGTGAAAGATAACGATTTTGGAAAAGATGTTAAAATAGGAAATTATTTCAACTAATTAATGATTGGCTTGCCTAACGGTGGCTTCTGGCGCCATCACGACCTTAGTAGATTTTGGGTCGTGACAACATGGTATCAGAGCGCTAGGTTCCCTTAGGTTTCACGAGTCATAAGCAAGTCTAGTACAGTCTTGCGGATCGGCACGGAGACGTCTGTACTTATCTTCGAGAGGCTACAGGGCTGTTAGGAGTACTTCCCTTCTTGATTCCTCATCGTGCAATTTGATCTGCTTTAAGGCTTATGCCTATGTTTCTTCCTACTCAATCTTATACGTCGCGAAGCGCTTGCTATTATTAATCAGGAAATTGAGGAATTGAAATGGTGATACGGATAGGGTGCATGATTTTTTCCATGCGTAATTGATTGAGGCCGTTGTTGTAGCTCTGCAGAAGGATAATATGTTGTTTCAGTTCAGTAGCTGTGATTATGAGGACTTGAGATTTTTCTCAGATTGTTATGATACTTGTGATTGGTTATCGTGCGATGTCGATATGATGATAAAATGCTTGCCCATATGTTGGGGGTGATGAATGGCTTGAAGGGAGGTCTTCCCAGGGGGTGATTTTGAGATTTCAGCATTTTTGTTCTGGCAAAGGAAAGGCATTTGAACTATAGGTGGTCAGGTTTTGGATTGATAAAGTAGTAAGACTTGGTGTTTTCAAGTAAGGTGGGATATTCACCTATGACGTGATATCGTCGTCATTGATTGAATGTAATGTGTTAAGTTTGTCGGTGCTACGGTTTCTTCGCTTGCGTGGGGTCAGAGTATTGCGAAGAAGTATTAAAGAAGCGGCGGTCAGAGACTGTGAGGTGCGGTTGTTCAGTATTGGATAAGTATTGATAATGAATGTAGCTCGAGAAGGGTGATCTTCGGAGAGTTTAAATTCGTGGTGAAATGCTGGTTCAAGAGCTACAGAGAATGATGGTTAAATTGGGGCTGCAATTGGGCAACATACGATGAAGGAAGCTATGTGAAAAGTGCTAGGCGGTGGTTCCATTGCTAGGAGGCCAGGTGTAAGAGGCGGAAGCCGAGCACTCGCATAGGGGGAGTTGACAAAGTGGAGGTGCGGCAGCATAGTAGTGAATTAGAAGGTATTCTAGCGCATTTAGCAGCTGTCCATGAGGAGCAGAAGGACTAGTAAGGTTGGTGAATGAGGGAAGGCTTAGAATGGGGTAGTGATGTTTCAGAGAGTGTGCATTTCAGTGGCGTTGGAATGTGTCAGTTGGTGATTTCCACGGGTGGATTATCTCCAGTGAATAGGTTAGCGGTTGCATGGTTGGCATGTTTTTTAGAGGGATTCTGGTGGCTATTCGGTAGGAGGCAGAATGTGTGAGTGGTGCTAGAGAACTTGAGTATTTAGGGAATGTAGACAAGAGAATTTGGAAGAATTAGACGGATTGGTTGAGCAAGATCATGTTAACAAAGGGGAAAGGATTCAGTAGGGTCTAAAGTAGTGCAAGGAGTAGCTTTGGGCTAAGTGGGGGAGTCCCACCACCTGCAGTTGGGCTGTAGGATTGTGTTCTCATGGGGTTGCAGATTGTCGGCATATTGGCAAGTTAGTACAGCTAAAGGAAAGGAGTAGGATGGTAATTGTTCATGGGATTTGATGAATGTGTGCAAAGTTGGTCCTATCGGACCAGGGTTAGGCTTTGGAAGATTCAGAATTTTGCTTAATTCATAGGCGAGTTGTAAAGGTAGTGACTCAGTCACGTACTTCATTGAGAGGATGTTCATGTTCTAGAAGATCCTGGGAGTTGATTGTATTCGGGGCCAGTCAGAGTGGGTGACTCTCAATAGTGGTCCTAGTGAATTCAAAAGTTAAGAATGCGGTGTTTAAGGATTTCAGACAGTAGTATGATTAAGAGTCGAGCTTTTGCAGCGTAATTTCATAGAAAGGGAAGATAACTGGAGTGTTTAATGTTATTTTCATCATGCAGGATAGTATTGGAGGAGTGAGAGAAATAAACTCCGAGTTGTAGAAATATTATCAGGAGGGTACGAGACGATTTGTGGGATTTAGGCAGCCCGATCTTGTGAATCAAGGTCACTCGGGATGAGTTGCTATGAGTTGGAGGAAGTTACTATTATTTCTAAGGCAGTTAAGGATGATTAAGAAGAAGATAGACTGATTAGCCATAGTTGAAATAGCACATTTACGGCTCAGTTCCGTCGATGTGATTAAGTTATGCATGTGGTTTGTGCCAGTGTGTGCGGGGCTTGTCGGCCGTCGTAATAGATTTCATGTGGGATCATTTGAGTGCTATGGCCTGTCAGGTGTAGGCGGATCCCAGAATGTTTTATGGTGGCTCAAACCACTACTTAAGGATTTGTGTGTTGGGTAATTGTGAGAATTCACTCGTGTGTTGAGATGGTACTCTTGAATTGAGTTAAGTAAAAGGTTTCTATATGATGAAGTGTTCACCCTATTAGTGATTCGGAAGTTATGATGGAATTCATGTGCTATCTCATATTGGCATGTTAGGTGCGGTAAGCAGTATGTAACAGGGAGTAAGAATCGAGATTGCGGTTTGGTATTAGTGAGGATGTCATGAGCTCGGATGAGCAAGAAAAAGTGATTTGAAAGTCCAGAGTAAGTTGGTGTTATCTTCAGTGTCACTTGAGATCGATATTCAGTGAAAGGGGCTTTGTGCCCTAGTCATGGGTTCTTGATGTGTTTTGCGGCATTACTGTGGTCGGTGGTATGGATGTGCACACTTGTTACCTCGTGGAAGGTCATGGGAGCGTGACCAGGGGAAGATGGTATAAGTGTGACAGGTAGTCACCTGATTGATTAAAGATTTAGACCAAGTATAAGGAAGTGCAATATTGCTTGTTTGAGAATTTATGCCTGGAGGGCGTTCGGCTCATTCGATAGTGGATTGTGGGGTGTTTGTCCCAGCTATGATGGTTGTTCTTGCATATTATGAGAGGAAGTGGGTTAATATGGACCCAGGTAAAGCTATTAGCCTAGTTCGGTGCGAGCAAGGTAGACTCGATGTTTGTGGATGGAATTAAATATGATTATGGGCTCTGTATGAGTTAGATGTGTTCCTTTCAGTATAGCGCTCCTCAAGGAGGGGTGTTGGAATATCATATGTTGTTCCTTCTTTGTTCATTTCATGTAAGGTTATTATTTTGCCGTGTGAGTTGTGAAACGACTTGAGAAATTCCTTATGTGTTAAGATTCAGCGTAGTGATGATGTTATGTGAGCATGAGGGCTCTTGAGATTTCAGAGTGTGTATATATATATATATATATATATTTATATATATCGCACATCAGTTGTGCTTAAGTTTTGTAGCATGTGGCTTTATCAGTCTCCCCAGGGTGGTATGATGCACCTAGCGTGCTTGTGACCGATATTCGGTAATGTATAATAGGGGGCAATTCAGCTCCGTGTATATTTTCCTTATGTGAATTTTATGATGGGATCGAGTGGCTCGCCGCCATGGGTATGTTATTTGGATCGGGTTGCACGCCGCAACAATATGATGATGAGTAAGATTCCTATATTTATTTTTCTTATGTTTTACTTTCTATTTTCTAAGGAGAGTTCATAATAAGATGCATGAGTCGAGTAATCTTTTCCTGAGTCATTTCTTTAGATATAATGTTCGAGTTATGGCATGTTGGTGCGTTGCGGTGTCATGTGAGATTGTTGGTCATGTTTGGGGTGCTCTGTTGTCTGGGCAATTCATACTGGGTGAGACGAGATTATTGGATCAGGGATCAAGTGCGATATAATCATGTGAAATACATTAAAGAACAAATACCATTATTCGGTTCATAATGAGGTGATGATTCTAGTAAAGATGAGATATTCAATGATTTGTTAACTCTGCAGTTGGTTATGAATTTCTACTCGTCTCCTCCGTTGTAGTGGTATCGCCAGCATTATAGTATGATGTATGTATATGTCTTAAGGTTCCTTGGGAGCATCAGATTCATGGAATTTTGGCTATTAAGGTTCAGGGAGTGTCGTTGCGGTCAAATGATGAATTATGTAGTGTATGGTGCTATTCAGCAAGGGTATGCAATTATGTTCTGGTATATCGTGTGGTAGTTGATACGGCGTTCGTATATATTGGAACTAGGTCTAGCAGAGAAATTTCAGGTGTTAGAGCTGGATTTTGTGCCTATTATATGGATAAAATAGGAAATCTTCAGATTTGATCAAGCTAATGTACTCTGCTGGGTTGTGGCAGCATGGGTGGGTGCTCGAGGTGTTAAGCAGTGATTTCAGATAACTCCAGAGGAGTTCCTAGCACGTTCGAAGACGAACGTCTGTTTAAGTGGGGGAGAATGTAACGACCCGACCGGTCGTTTTGAGCTCTAGCGCTTCGTTCAGCGGTTTGAAGTCAGGAGCAACTTCATTTCAATTATTATGACTCGTGCGTATGGTCGGAATTGAAATTCGGGAAGTTCAGAGTCAAATTGGAAAGAAAATTCTCATTTTAGAAGCCTTAAGTTGGAGAAATGGACAAAGATTGGAATTTTTAGTAAACGACCTCCGAATTAGGAATTGAAGGTTCCAGAAGGTTCGTATGATGATTTCGGACTTGGGCGCATGTCCGGATCGGGTTCTGGATAACCCGGGAGCGTTTTGGTGTGTATTGTGGAAGTTAGCATTTTTGAAGAAATTTCCTAAGTTTCGCTTGAAGTGCATTTCAGTAATATTGATGTCTGTTTAGGATTCCGAGTCTGGGAATAGCTTCGTATGGTGATTCTGGAGTTGGGAGCGCAATCGGAAGTGAATTCGGATGTCCGTAGGTTATTTTGAAGTCATTTGGCTAAAGATTGAAATTTGAAGGTTTTTGATGAATTGAACCGGAAGTGGAAATTTTGATATCGGGGTCGGATTTCGATTCTAAAAGTTGGAGCAGGTCCGTAATGTTGAATGTGACTTCTGTGCAAAATTTGAGGTCAATCGGACATGATTTGATACGTTTCGGCGTCGAATGAAGAGGTTTGAAATTCTAAAGTTCATAAAGATTTAATTGAGTTGCGATCCATTGTTTCGATGCTATTTGATGTGATTTGAGGCCTCCAGCAGGTCCGTATTATGTTTTGAGACTTGTTGGCATGTTCGGGTTGGGCCCCAGGGCCTCGGGTGTTAACCGGATGAGCCTCGAACCAAGTTTTAACTTGGAGAGCATAAATCGAAGCTCCCAGCTTCTGGTGTGATCGCACCTGCGCTTGGATGGTTGCAGGTGCGAGCTCGCTGAAGCGGGGCACGAGTCACAGAAGTAAAAAGGCATGGGCTGGCTAGGCACCGCGGGCGCGAAGAATTGGCCGCGGGTGCGAAGACCGCATGCGCGAAGGTTTTGCCGCAGGCGCGATGATCGCAAGGCAGTGAGTGTTTAAAGAGGGGGTTTGAACATTTTTGCTCATTTATTCATTCTTTGGAAATGTTTGGAGCTTCTTGAGTGGGATATTCACCTAGGAACTTGGAGGTAAGTCAATCCCACCTACTTCAAGTTAATTACTTGTATTATATCTAGATTTTAACATGGAAAATCATGAAAATTTGTGGAAAAGTTTAAAATTGTTGAAGAAAACCTAGAATTTGTATTTGGATTTTTTGCCACGAATTTGAAAATGGAATTTAGAGTAAATTGTATATTTGAGTTAGTAAGACTATCGGTAGGGTATATCTTCGAGAAATTTCGGATTCCGGGCACGTGGGCCCGAGGGCATTTTGGTCAAATCACTGAGCGGATTTGAGAAATTATATAATTTGAATTGTTGCAAATATTAGAGTATATTTTCATTGGTGTGTCATTTTTTGGATAGTTTTGGGACGTTTTGCGTCCATTGGAGTCGTCGGAAGGGCTTAGAAGCCGGTTATGGAACTTCGGAGCGAGGTAAGTCTCCTTTCTAACTTTGTGACGGGGGGATTGTCCCCCTAGGTGAACTAATTAAGTATGTGCTACTATCTGCGGGGTCTACACACGCACGAGGTGACGGGAGTCCATGCGTAGCTACTATTATGCCATGTTCAGGTAGTCTAGGATCCACTAGCATGCCTTACTGTTGTACCTGTGATCTTGCCTGTAATATTACACTGCTAAGATAATCGAAATAGTAAGTGAATATCTAAAGAAGAGTAGAGTTCATTTTCTTAATCATCTAGAAAGAGAATTGATTTCCTCCGTGGATAATTATATACCTGATAAGGTGAAATTATTGAATATTATTAAACTTGGCAAATGAATTTCGAGAAAAGATTTAAATACTAATAATTGTGATTTGTAAAAGAGTAATTTGTCATTTACTTTAGTATTTGTTTTCCCGATGTATTTGGGGTGGACTGTTGATTGTGCATGACTGCATGTGACTGCTTTGCAATTTACATTCCGCGAGCGGAGCGTTATTTCCCCCACTCTCATTGGAGCGGGCCGTACGCCACGGCGGATTGAAAAATGCACTTATGGAAAAGATGCACTTATGGTTCGGGCCGTTCGACCCTCGGCAGTGCACAAACATGATTATTTCATGGCTCAGGCCGGTTGTCCTTATCCCGTATGCGCATGTTAAATTGTTAAATATTTTCCATGGATTTTTAAGTGACAAGATATTTGGGGGAAAAAAGATGTAATTATTTATTTAAGATGTTTGGGGAAAAAATGAGGAAGTAGTAACTGTTTATTTACTTTCAGTATTTAGTTGAGTTACAATTATCCATAATGCTTACTGTTTTACCATCCTCGTATGCTTATTACTGTTATCATATTGTGCTAAATTAATTTGTTGGACCTTAGTAAGTGTCTAATTCGTCCTCTCGTCACTACCTCTCTGAGGTTAGGCGGGCGACTTACTGAGCACACGTTGTTTTCGTACTCATGCTACACTTGTTGTGCATTTTTATTGCACAGGTACCTTCATAGCGATGTGGCTGGTTTGGAAACTTAGGCGAGCTCCATTATCCGGAGGCGAATCCGCAGCTGACAGAGTCTTCCTCGTATTATATTATTTTATTTTAATTTCCTTTTCCAATTGTATTTCGGACAAGCTTTGTAGAAATTGTAAAATTCTTAGAATTTTCTCATGCACTTGTGACACCGGGTTTTGGATGTGTTTGGGATTCAATTTAATAAATGGAATGGCTTACCTGTCGTATTTATTTGATAAATTTTTATTCGCTATTATAACTTGTAAGTGAAAGATAACGATTTTTGAAAAGATGTTAAAACAGGAAATTATTTCAACTAATTAATGATTGGCTTGCCTGACGATGGTCTCCGGCGCCATCACGACCTTAGTAGATTTTGGGTCGTGACACAAATCCTAACCACAATCTCGAACAAAACCTCAAAATTTAGCCTAAGATTTTTCTCCATTTTCCCCAAATTTTCAACCCCAAATCACAAATTTACTGATGAAATCAAAGGCATAATCATGGAAATTAACAAAAACTAGGTAGGAATCACTTACCCCAAACACCCACGTGAAAATCTCTCCAAAAATAGCCTTCCACCGAGCTCCCAAATCAATTTTTGTGATATGAACTCAAACCCTCGTTTTTGAAACTTATAATATGCATAGTTAAGCCTTCATCATGAACGCGACCTTCACCTCGCATTCACATAGCAAAATTATGTCTGTTGCCCAAAATATCCTACGTGAACGTGATGCTCCTCTGACCCCTTACTTCGCGAACACGACCTCCTTCCGCGAACGCGTAGACCCATCGCGTGGGGACCCAGCTGCCTTCTCTCTTCTTGGGGAACGTGTCACCCTTCTTGCGTTCGCAATGCATCCACTGCCCAAACCTTCGTGAACACGGTCCTCTATTCGCGAACGCAAAGAAGAAATCCTCATCAGCCTGCAGATGCACTTTGCAGACGCGAGACCTTTCTCACAAACGCATAATAGGAAACCAGTAATAGCAAAACCAAAAGTCTTCAGCCATAATGCCAAATCAAAAATTTGTATGCTAACCATCTGAAACTGATCTGAGGCCCCCATGCTCAACCAAACATACCAACAAGTCCAAAAACATCCTAAGAACTTAGTCGAATCCTCAAACCACCTCAAACAACATCAAAAACACGAATCGTACATAGATTCAATCCTAATGAACTTTGAACTTCCAATTTCTGCAAACAATGTCAAAACCTATCAAATCACGCCCGATTGACCCCAAATTTTGTACATGAGTCACAAATGACACCATGGACCTACTCCAACTTCCAGAATCGGAATCCGACCCCGATATCAAAAATTCTACTCCTAAAACTCAATTTTTGTCATTTCAAGCCTAATTCAACTATGGACCTCCAAATCACAAATCAGAAACTCTCATAAGTCTGAAATCACCCAACAGAGCTATTGGAACCATCAAAACTCCATTCCCAAGTCGTTTACACATAGGTCAACATCCCTTCAACCATTTCAACTTAAGCTTTCAACTATGAGACTAAGTGTCTCAATTCATTCCAAAATCCTTGCATACCCGAACCGGCTAACCCGGTAAGTAATATAACAATTGTAAATCATAAAATGAGCAGTAAATAGGGGAGAAGGGCTACAAATCTCGAAATGACCGATCGGGTCGTTACATCCTCCCTCTCTTAGACAAATGTTCGTCCTCGAACGGGTCAAGAAACATACCTGGAATCTCAAATAGGTGTGGATATCTGCTCTGCATCTCCCCCTCGGTCTCCCGAGTAGCCTCCTCAACTGGCTAACCTCTCCACCGCACCTTCACTAAAGCTATGTCCTCTGACCTTATCTTTTGAACATGCCGATCCAAAATTGCCACCGGCTCCACATCATAAGTCAAATCACCATCCAATTGAATCGTGCTGAAATGCAAATCATGGGACGGATAGCCGACATACTTTTGGAGCATAGAAGCATGAAATACTGGATGCACACTCAACAAGCTAGGTGGAAAGGCAAGCTTGTAAGCCACTTCTCTGACCCTCTAAAGTACCTCAACCGGCCCAATAAACTGAGGGCTCAACTTGACCTTCTTTCCGAACCTCATAACACCATTCATGGGCGGAACCTTGGGCAGAACCTTCTCCCCAGCTATGTAAACAACATCACAGACCTTCCTTTCGACATAACTCTTCTATCTAGACTACGCCATGCGAAACCACTCCTGGGTCAATTAAACCCTGTCCAAAGCATCCTGAACCAAGTCAGTACCCAATAGACTAGCCTCACCCAGCTCAAACTAACCCACCAGAGATCTACACTGTCTCGCATATAGAGCCTCATATGGAGCCATCTGAAGGCTCGAAAAGTAGTTATTGTTCTAGGCAATCTCCACGAGCGGCAGAAACGGATTCAATGAACCACCAAAATCAATGACACAAGCGCGTAGCATGTCCTCCAATATCTGAATAGTGCGCTCAGACTGTCCGTCCGTATGAGGGTGAAATGTTGTACTCAGCTCAACCTGGGTGCCCAACTCTCACTACACGGCTCTCCAAAACTACAATGTAAACTGTGTGCCCCGATCCGAGATGATAGACACTGGCACACCGTGAAGGCAAACACTCCCTCGAATGTAAATCTCAGCCAACCACTCTGAAGAATAAGTAGTACTAACTGGAATGAAGTGTGCGGACTTGGTCAGCCCATCCATAATCACCCAAATAGAATCAAACTTCCTCGAAGTGCGTAAGAGCCCAAGTACACATGGTGATCCGCTCTCATTTTCACTCTGGAATCTCTAGCCTCTGAAGCAATCCACCCGATCTCTGATGCTCATACTTTACTTGCTGACAGTTAAGGCACTGAGCTACAAACCTCACTATATCCTTCTTCATTCTCCTCCACCAATATTGCTTCTTCAAGTCCCGGTACATATTCGTGGAACATGGATGAATGGAATACCACGAACTGTGGGCCTCCTCAAGAATCAACTCATATAGCCCGTCTAAATTAGGCACACAAATCCGAACCTGCATCCTCAATACCATATCATACCCAATAGTAACATCTCTGGAATCATTGTGCTAACCCATTTCCTTAAGGACAAGGAAATTAGGATCATCATACTGGTGCTCTCTGATGCGATCACATAAGGAATACTGAGAAACCATACAAGCGAGAACCTGACTGGCTCCGAAACATCTAATCTCACAAACTGGTGGGCCAAGGCCTAAACATCAACTGCAAGCGGTCTCTCCTCAACATGAATGAATGCAAGGCTACCCATAATCACTCCCTTTCTACTCAAGGCATCGCCACCACATTGGCCTTCCCGGGGTGATAGAGAAAGTAATATCATAGTCCTTTAGCAGCTCCAACAATCTTCGCTGCCTCAAATTTAGATCCTTCTCTTTGAACAAGTGCTGGAGACTCTGATGATCTGTAAACACCTCACAAGAAACACCGTAGAGATAATGCCTCCAAATCTTCAATGCATGAATGATGGCAGCTAACTCCAAATCATGGACAAGGTAGTTCTTCTCGTGGGGCTTCAACTGACGTGAAGCATAAGCAATCACTCGACCTCTCTGCATCAGGACACATCCAATACAGATCCGAGAAGCATCACAATACATTGTATAAGAGCCTGAAGCTGATAGAAAAAATAGAACTGGAGCTGTGATCAAGGCAGTCTTAAGCTTCTATAAGCACTCCTCACACTCATCCAACCGCCTGAAATTAGCACCCTTATGGATCAATTTGGTCAATGAAGATGCAATAGACGAGAAATCCTCCACGAAAAGACAATAATAATCAGCGAAGCCGAGAAAGCTCCAAATCTCTATAGTTGAGGACGGTCTGGGCCATCTATAAATCGCCTCTATCTTCTTTGGATCCACCTGAATCCCCTCGCTAGACACCACGTGCCCCAAGAATTCCACTTAATAAAGCCAAAACTCACACATGGAAAATTGGGCATAGAGCTTCTCCTCCCTCAACCACTGCAACACAATCCTCAAAGGTTGGGCATGCTCCTCCTGCCTACGAGAGTACACCAGGATGTCATCAATGAACAATATGACAAATGAGTCAATATAAGGCTGAAATACATTGTTCATCAGATGCATGAATGTTGTTGGGGCGTTGGTCAGCCTAAAAGACATCACAAGGAACTCATAATGACCATAATGGGTCGTGAATGATGTCTTTAGAATATTCGAGTCCCAAATCTTTAACTGGTGATACCCAGACTTCAAATCATTCTTAGAGAACACTCCCGCTCCCTGAAGATGGTCAAACAAATCATCAAGGCAGGGAAAAGTATACTTTTTCTTGATTATGACTTTTTTCAGCTGCCTATAATCAATGCACATCCTCACAGTACCATCATTCTTCTTTACAAACAGAATCGGTGCACCCCAAGTCACCACACTAGGCCTAATAAACCCACTATCAAGAATTTCTTGATGTAGATCTTTTAAATCCTTCAAATCAGCTACAATACGGAGGAACAGAATTGTGCTGAGTTCTCGGCACCAAGTCAATACCAAAGTCAATATCACGACTGATATACACGGTCCACAACAATAGTATCGCCCACTGGCGTATATATATATGAATAGATGAAACTAAGGACTCATGGGGTATATCCAGATAATGAGCAAAATAAGATGAGACGTACAAATAAATAGAACTAGGATCAAATAATACAGAGGCATTCCTGCAGCATACTGAGACAATACATGTGATCACTACATCAAAATCAACAACATATGGCCTGGCAAGAATAGCATAGAATCGGGCATGGCCTCCACCTGACTGGCCTCCCACTCTTCGGCGACCCATAGTTGACTGAAGCCCACCTCGAGCTGGCTGTTCGGATGGTGTAACTGTTTCTTCTAGTGCTATCGGCCGAGAACATTATTGTGGAGCCTCACTCAACAACCTAGGGCAATCTCTCTTGATATGACCAAGGTATCCACACTCGAAACAACCCCTCCTCTGACGAAACTGCTGCTCCTGATAGACCGAGGAACAACTTGTAGAAACCTGAGCGGTTGTGTGTAGTGACTATTGGGGGATTGGAGACTAGAGTTGATCTCTTGTTTCATATTATGGTTGACTTTGACGTGATCTTGGGTATGGATTGGTTTTCTCTATGTCATGATGTTCTGGATTGTCACGCTACGACCATGACGTTGGCGATGCCGGGGTTGCCAAGCGTTGAGTGGAGATATTCCCTAGACTATGTTCCCAGCAGAGTGATTTCATATTTGAAGGCCCAACGGATGGTTGGGAAGGGTTGCATATCTTATTTTGAATTTTTAAGGGATGTTGATGTTGGTAACTGATCACGCTAAACTATGTCTTATAAAAAGACTAAACGGGCGCTGCAAATAATATCTGGGGTATTAAGCCCAAAGTCGATCCCACAGAGAATTGAACATATCAATTGAGTCTACAAACTACTAAACTGTTACTTAATCACTTTTCTCAAGACTTTTAATATCAATTTGTGTTGTTTAACTAATTCTACTAACAAAATAATAAACTAGTATTTGACTAACGATTTAATGTAAACAATGATAATAAAGGTCTAAGGTGATGGTTTCCCCCGTTGGTGAATTCTTTCTTGGATACTTCTTATAGCTCGATTAATCGTCTCTATCAATCATGAACTCTCTATCTACCATAAATCTCTCTCAAGTAATTATGATAATTTACTAGACGCACTCTCTCAAGTTACGCTAGCTAGATCGCAATACAGTTCACTTTAGATTGCACCCGAGGTATCGTTATCTCTAATCCAACCTCTAAACCCTCGGTTATGACTTTCGTCTATACTCTGGGAGTGGTGTTGTTCAAACAATTACCTAAATATGCACTCTCTCTCAAGTAGATACATACTAAATAGGCACAGCTAATTGATGGCCATTCAATTAACTACAATAAGAACGTAGTTGAACAAATAGAGAATAATCAATCAAAATATATTAATATCACAAGAAATTCATCCCCAACGGGTTCTACCAAAACCCTAGATTAAAAACTTAGCTACTCATGTTTAGACGAAACAAAACTAAAAACAATTGCATAATTGAAATATAAAGTAAGAAATACTAAATGTAGAAATCGATGTTCTTGCACTTCAATGGAATTTTCTCCTTCTCTACTTTGATTCACGAAAATCCCCCTTTAATTGTGTTTTAGGAGTCTATTTATAGGTTTAGGGTGAACCCTAACCGTGTAGGAGACTTCTATTTCAACCGGGAAACACTTAACTCGTCAAAACTCGGACTTGGGCGAAATTGGGGACCCTGGCATTTGGTGGCTAACGCCAGGCAAGGGCTGGCGTTTCAGCCCTAACGCCAGGGTAGGGCTGGCTTTTTGACTCTGTCGCCCGGCTATCGCCCGGGTGCCTCCTTTCGCGTAATTTTTGACGTATTTGCATCCTTTTAGCCCCGTTTCCATCTCCACTTCACCTACACATGAAATAAACTCCATTAAGCACATAACAAGTGTAATTTTATCATTAATGCGCATAAAATGTAAGGTATATCACATGTTAAACTATGCAATTTAGTCTCGCATCAAGACCCCACACTTAAACCTTTGCTCGTCCTCGAGCAATCAAACTACACTCATGTACACAACTT
>ML394528.1:0-20721 GCA_005239525.1 Nicotiana knightiana
GAGCAGGACCTGCTGGGGGCACCTCACCCTGCTCCTCTATAGTAGGATCCTCTGGTGGTGGTGGTACAAATGGAATATCTCGGGGACTCCCTTGTCCCCTACCTCGGGCCGCTGCCCTCCCCCAGCCTCTGCCACGGCCTCGAACAATGGGGGTAGCGGCCCCTCTCGGGTCTGGAACATCGGATGCACGCATCCTCACCCTGTGAGAGAATAGAAGAATGAGATTTAGTAAACCATTAACTACACAATAGAATAAAAATAAGGAGAGGTCTTCCTAACACCCTATAGTCTCTCGAAGATAAGTACAGACGTCTCCATACCGATCCACAAGACTCTACTAGGTTTGTCCATGACTTGTGAGACCTACGTGAACCTAGAGCTCTGATTCCATGTTGTCATGACCCAAAATACTAACTCAGGTCGTGATGGCGCCCAACACCGGGGTTAGGCAAGCCCACACTTAGATTACTAAGGATTTTTCCCATATTTGATTAAACATCCCAACACTTGCCAAGTTTTAAAGTTCAAAACATTAATTGAAAAAGATAGTAAGCCATTTTTAACCAAAAGCAGTCGTATAGAGGAGTGAGCCAATATATATATATACAGACCCGCAAACAAAAATCACCACTACGTGTGTGCCAGGAACTAGTGTCACAAGTCCTACGGGCATACTAACATAATATACAAAAGATATAATATACAGTCCCACTGTTTGAAAGAAATAGACGGGAAATAAGCAAAAGAAAACTCTATGGTGCTGACGAGGATCGTCAAGAGAAGCAGCTCACCGTGAAGTCAGGTCCAACTATGATCAGAATCGAGCTCTGGTCTGATAACCAGATGCACCAGCCTCAGAACCTGTACAATTAAGTACAGAAGCATAGCATGAGTACACAAACAAATATGTACCTAGTGAGTATCCCTCCTAACCTCGAAGAAGTAGTGACGAGAGGTCGACTTGACACTCACTAAGGTCCAACAAAATGATTAAGCAGGATATAATATCAGTAACAGACATACGAGGAGGATAAAAGCAGTAAGCATTTAAAAGTAACAATAGTTCAAATAAATACTGGAAGTAAACGTACGATTCTACTTCATTATTCTTTTCTTTCCTTTAAAAATATATCTGACCACTCCAAATCCATAAAAGAATCAGTAACAATTTAGCATGCGCATATAGGATAAGGACAAACGGCTTGAGCCATCATACTGATCATATATGTGCACTGCCGAGGGTCGAACGGCCCGAACCATAATATGTCTTTCAATATCGCCGTGGCGTACGGCCTGCTCCTATGAGAGTGGGGGAAAAAACACTCCGCTCGCGGAATGTAAATTGCGAAGCGGTCACATGCACACACAATCCACACATTTACTCTTTATGATTTATTTTTTGTGAACAATTCCTTAAAATTACTTAAATTCCATGATCTCAGGGAAACAAGCCACATGTAACATTAATTTACTAAGCATATAGTTCGTTTCAAGGAAAACATAAGGCATGATGTAGGCCTAACTACCCGGACATAACAATAATAGTCGCTACGTACGGACTCTCATCACTTTGCGCGTCGAACCTCTTATAAGGTTAGAAAGGAGACTCACCCCGCGTCGAACCTACGCTCCAAGTCAAGAACGCGCCCAAAACTCCAAACTCGACAACCACGAACTCGAAACTAGCCAAATGTTATACAAATATATCAATTTATACTCAAAGCATAAAATTCTCCTACTACTTAGTCAAATTCATCATTCTTGAAGAAATCCTAAAATCCAACCCCGGGTCCGCAGGCTCGGATTCAAAAAATTCTCGAAGGAAACACTCACCCATAGCCTAAGGATCATTAATACATGATTTTTACTTGATTTCATAGCTAATTAACGGGTAATTTTCTACATTTTCAAAAGCCCTAGGTTACTAATCCAAATCCTTAGTTTTCACTAATTAGGTAGTTAATTTAGCTTGTAATCCATGCATGAAACTAATATTAGGGTAGAATTTACTTACCTTCAATAACTAGGTCGTTTTCTCCTCTTGAATGCTGAAAACCGTCCCAAGGAAGAAGAAGAAGATGAGGAAATGAATTAAATCCTGTTATAAAAACACACTGCCCAGCTACCCCTTCTATGCGAACGCATCATGGGCAGTGCGTTCGCGATGAACAAATGGTCAGGGCCTGATGAGGCCTTCTATGAGAATGCGGGGAGGTCTTCGTAAACGTAGAGGCTAGCTTGGCTAGAGCTATGCGAACGTGGCTGAGGGGTGCGAACACACTGAGTAAGGGCTAAGCTGGTCTGCCCCAATACCCTACCCTATGCGAACGCGGAGCACCTATGCGAATGCGTAGGGAAAATTTTCACCCCTACCCAGATCCTTCTATGCGAACGCGGCAGAGCAACCGCGAACGCATAAAAGGAAACTAGACACAGAAATTCTGGTGTTTTGCATTTAACTCCGAGGGGTCCGAAACTCACCCGAGCCCCTCGAGACCACGTCCAAAGGCACTGGCAGGTCTGTATTCATGATACGGACTCGCTTGAAATTTCGGAACGTGAAAAACAACAACGAAACTAAGAATTCGACCCCAAAACCAAATTGAATCAAACTTTGAACTTAAACTTCTAGAATTCGCTAACAATGCGTTGTGCCGACCTACACTACTCGGAATGACACCAAATTTTGCAAGCAAGTCATAAATGACATAACGGAACTATTCCCGGTCTCAGAATTCCATTCAGACCTCGATAACACAAAAACACATCCCAAACCACAATATTAACTTAAGGAAATTCTTATTTCGATATTGGGCACCGAAATGCTCCTGGGTCATCCAAAACCCATTCCGAGCATACGTCCAAGTCTAAAATCATCATACGAAGCTACCGGAACCGTCGAAACTCGATTCCGAGGTCGTTTACTAAAAAATTTGACCAAAGTCAAACTTTGGCCTTAAAGGCGAACCTTAAGGAACCAAGTGTTCTTATACCACTCTAAACACTTTCGAACCGAACCACCCATTACCGCAAGTCATAAATCACAATAAGCCGCTATAGGAAGTTTAATTTAGAGGAACGGGGTCCGATAACACAAAATGACCGGTCGGGTCGTTAAAGTTGGCTTCTTTATGTAAAGTTTTAGACTACACTGAGGAAAAAGGTACACATTGATGAAAACCTAGTAAGACTCTTTTCAACCAACGGATTTTCCAGTTTCAACAACCCCATTTTCCTAATTCTATTTCTCATGTATTGCATATTCATTGGATATGGTCATCAATTTTAATTCTTTAATTAATCGCTTACCAGACAACGAACAATATTCACTATTCACACAAAGCTAATGTTGTTTCTTAACCCAAAATCTAGAAACTCTTAAAAATTAATGTTAACCCCAAACTTTAGTCATACCTAACAAAATTTCAGAAAATTTATCTCTGATGTATAGGCATATATTCCAAATTCTAACCCCAAATTTCAGTCATACCCCAAATTTCAGCTACTAAGAACGAGAATAGAAGGAAAAAATTTCAGTCATACCTAACAAAAGCATACACATATTTAGAAACCAAAATACTTTCAGTCACACACTCAAATCGTAGTGAAAATCGAACATGCAAGACAAAAGAAAGACCTTTAAGCAAATATAACAATACATGTGCGGAGAAATTACTCTGACTGAAGAAAATAGCAATACATCTGAGAAATTATACAAACCAGAGAATGAGCAAAAGGAGTTGGGAAAATGAAGGAAACGAAAAACAATTATAAGTTTAAATCTAAAAATTCCAAGCTAGAATCCATATATCCATGGTTGGTCCATTCTTCAAATAAGAGAAATTACCTGAATAAATTAAAAATAAAGCCAATAAAATAGATTACTTGAACAATGGTAAATAATATTAGCAGTGATTGAAGTTTCACTGCTAAATTTTTTAGACTTATGGCTCTTTGTTCTTCTTCAAATTGGGGGGGAGTGAGAGAGAAAGAAACGTACGAGGTGGGAGTGAGAGAAAGAATAGAAAAAGGGTTTGGGAAAAAAAATGAGGGAAACTACAAAAATAACGTGGGAAAATTTTAGAGCTCTTTATTTTTATTTAGCGGAGGTCTTGACCGCCTCAATTAATTTAGCCTCAAGAGAGTTTACGGCGGCTCACTTGACCCCAGCAACTTAATACAATTTGCAGGTGTTAATACAAACCCCCGCAAATCCTCCCTTTTTTTGCAGTGCTTCATTGGTGACACCTTCAGCAGCACCTTCTCCCCAACCATGAAAGACACATCTCGGACCTTCCTGTCCGCATAAATATTCTGCCTAAACTACGTCGTGCGAAGCCGCTCCTGAATTGTACTTCACCTTACCCAATGCATCCTGAACCAAGTCTGTGCCCAATAGCCTAGCCTCGCCCGGCTCGAACCAACCAACCGGAGATCTGCACCTCCTACCATATAAAGCCTCATACGGAGCCATCTGGATACTCGATTGATAACTATTATTATATGTAAACTCCGCGAGTGGCAAAAACTGGTCCCATGAACCCTCAAAATCAATGACACAGGCACGCAACATATCCTCCAAAATCTGAATAGTACGCTCCGACTTCCCGTCGGTCTGAGGATGAAATGTTGTACTCAACTCAACCTGAGTACCCAACTCTCTATGTACGACTCTCCAAAACTGAGATGTGAACTGAGTACCTCTGCCAGAAATGATAGAAACTGGAACCCCATGCAATCGGACAATCTCCCTGATATAAATCTCAGCTAACCGCTCCGAAGAATAAGTAGTACCAACAGGAATGAAGTGTGCGGACTTGGTCAGCCGATCCACAATAACCCATATAGCATCAAACCTCCTCGAAGTCCGTGGAAGCCCAACTACAAAGTCCATGGTGATCCGCTCCCACTTCCACTCCGGAATATCTAATCTCTGAAGCAATCCACCTGGTCTCTGGTGCTCATACTTGACCTGCTGACAGTTGAGACACCGAGCCACGAACTCCACAATATACCTCTTCATCCGCCTCCACCAATAATGCTGCCTCAGATCCTGATACATCTTTGCGGCACCCGGATGGATGGAATACCGCGAACTATGGGCCTCAGCTAGAATCAAATCTCGAAGTCCATCCATATTGGGCACGCAAATCCGTCCATGCATCCTCATGACCCCATCATCACCAATAACCACATCCCTGGCATCACCGCGACGGACCCTGTCTTGAAGAACGAGCAAGTGTGGATCATCATACTAGCGTGCTCTAATCTGATGATAAAGAGAAGACCTGGAGGCTACACAAGCCAATACCCGCGGGGTCTTTGATAGATCCAATCTCACCAACTGACCCGCTAAATCCTGAACATAAAGTGCTAATGGCCGCTCTGTTACTGGAAGGTAGGCTAGACTCCCCAAACTCTCCGCTCTGCGACTCCGGGCATCGGCCACTACATTGGCCTTCCCCGGATGACATAAAATAGTGAGGTCATAATCCTTGAGAAGCTCCAACCACCTCCTCTGAAGCAAATTCAGATCCTTCTGCTTAAGCAGATGCTGCAAACTACGGTGATCAGTGAAAATCTTACAATGCACTCTATACAAATAATGACACCAAATTTTCAAGGCATGGACAATAGTTGCTAGCTCAAGATCGTGCACAGGATAATTCTTCTCAGGCACCTTCAACTGTCTGGATGCGTAGGCAATCACCCTACCGTCCTGCATCAAAACCGCTCCAAGTACAACTCTCGAGGCATCACAGTAAACTGTATAAGAACCTGAACCCGTAGGCAAATCAATACCGGAGTTGTAGTCAAAGCTGACTTGAGCTTCTGAAAGCTCTCCTCACACTCCTCAGTCCACCTGAACTGAGCACCCTTCTGGGTCAGTCTAGTCATAGGTGCTGCAATAGATGAAAATCCCTCTACGAAGCGGCGATAGTACCCTACCAAACCAAGGAAACTGCGAATCTCGGTGGTTGATGACGGTCTAGGCCAGCTCTGCACTACCTCTATCTTCTTCAGATCAACCTGAATACCCTCACTGGACACCACGTGCCCCAAAAATGCTACTGAATCAAGCCAGAACTCACACTTTTAAAATTTTGCATACAATCTCTTCTCCCTCAAGGTCTGAAGCACAACTCTCAAATACTGCTTATTATCCTCCCGAGATTGGGAATACACCAAGATACCGTCAATAAACACGATGACAAAAGAATCCAGATAAGCCCAGAATATACTGTGCATCAAGTGCATAAAGGCTGCTGGGGCATTGGTCAGCCCAAATGACATAACCAGAAACTTATAATGACCATACCTAGTTCTGAAAGCAGTCTTTAGAATGTCTGGCCCTCGAATCTTCAACTGATGATAGCTGGAACGCAAGTCAATCTTGGAAAATACCCTGGCACCCTGCAACTGATCAAACAGGTCATCTATACGAGGCAAGGGATACTGGTTCTTCACCGTGACCCTATTCAACTGTCGATAATCAATACACATATGCATAGAACTATCCTTCTTCTTTACATACAACACCGGTGCACCCCAAGGTGACACACTAGGCCGAATAAAACCCTTATCTAGGAGTTCCTGAAGCTGCTCCTTTAATTCCTTTAGCTTTGTTGGTTCCATACGATAAGGTGGAATAGAAATAGGCTGAGTGCCTAGCACCGGGTCAATACCAAAATCAATGTCCTTGTCAGGTGGCATGCCTGGCAGGTCTGCACGAAACACGTTCGGAAAGTCACGGACCACAAGAATCGAATCAATAGCGGGAGTCTCACCACTGACATCCCTCACAAAAGCCATATAAGATAAACATCCCTTCTCAACCATGCGATGGGCCTTCAAGTAGGAAATCACCCTGCTAGGCACATACTCAGAAGAACCTCTCCACTCAACCCTCGGACAGCCTAGCATAGCTAAGGTCATGGTCTTAGCGTGACAATCAAGAACAGCATGACATGGAGATAACCAATCCATGTCCAATATCACATCAAAATCAACCATGTTGAGTAACAGTAGGTCCACTCGGGTCTCCAAACCGCTAATAGATATCACACACGACCGTTACACACGGTCCACAATAATAGTATCGCCCACCGGAGTCGACACATTAACAGATGATGAGTAGTGATTTTACCACTAATTTTAGCCTCTTTTCGTTAGATTTTCATCCTTTAACGATAAATTGAGGTCGTTTATAGTGTGTAATTGCTCGAATTTCAGGGAATGATGCCACGAAGTGATTGGTGTTGAATTGAAGTGGAGTTGAGCACAAATGGGTGAAAATGTACACAAAAATCTCCAGTGACTCCGCACCTGCGGATTCTTGGCCGCTGGTGCAACCTCGCACCTGCGGAGAACTGAACGCACCTGCGAAGTGGTCCACACACCTGCATAAGCGCAGGTGTGATGTTTTGGCCGCATCTACGGAAATACTCCTGTCACCCAAAATTCACACCTGCGTTATGGAAGCCGCTTCTGCGGAACCGCACCTGCGAGAATTCTTCTGCATGTGCGATCATCGGGCATCAACTCTAGACAGAATTGTAAAATCACAATTTCTCAACCTCAACCCACATATACTCGACCTAGCAGATCTTTTGGCATATCTTTGGATTGTAAAATACATTTTTGAGTAGAGAAGAAGAGAGAAAACATTTGTGGAAGCTAGGGTTTGCACACACACTTGGGTTTTGAAGATTTCAAGCTTGTGGTTAAGGATTTCTTACCCATTTATGTTTATCTCTTCATTTCCTTGCTTTGTATTGAATATTTAAGTGTGTAATATTTATTTCCAACACTAATTATTGTTTATGGAAATATTCATGTTTAAAGTGTGGATTAAATACCTTGTTGTGCTTATGTATTGAATGATTTTATTATATTTATGAAGTGAGTTATTGTTACTTTAGTTATTCTTGTTCTTTAATGTTTCCAAAGGGATTAGCTAACCCTATGACTCACCCATTAACTCCGAATTAATTTTGGGAAAGATATTTTGGGGTTGGGAAAGATTAATTAACAAAAAATTGAGGCTTTAACCCTCATTTTATAGATTCTACCTAGGGATAGGATTGAACTACTTGTAGCCATATCCGGGTATACTTAATCTCTTGATTGGGTTAGGAATAATTCAATTAGGAAGTCTTATTAGTCCTTGGAAAAAGCTAATTTAGAATTATTATCCGTGGCTAATTAACATAAACTCGCTCATATTTGTAAAATCGTGAAATACATTGGATCGTTACTTGAGTGTAATTCCCGATGCATTCATACTTGTTGCCATTGATCATTTTACTTGCTTTCTAGGTTAGTTTATATTTTCGCATTTAGTTATAAACATTTTCAAAACCAAAATCTATTCGTTTGGCATTGTGCGATAAGTGATAATTCTCTTACATTCCTAATCACCTCCATATTGTTCTCTGTGGGATNGTTTTTCTTGTTTATTTTCTTAATTTTTCAAAAACAAAATGGCATCATATAATGAAAATTGGTCGAAAATGGTAGTTGTTCATACTTTGATGACCCTTGTCCTTATTGTGGAGGACCACACTCGTGGAAAAATTGTTTAAATTCTCCCGGGGATGGATTGTGCGCACAATATCAAACCCATGAGTGGAGTATTTGTGATAGGTGTGGTTGCCAAAATGGTCATTGGTATGATTGTGCATATTTTTCCTTCCCTTCCTTAAGCCCCCACTATGATGATTCTACTATTTGTGATGGAAATTTTAGGGGTGAAGAAGTGGAGGGAAGTGAGCATGGTAGAAATGGAGAGTTCAAGCTCATGTTGGAGTGCTTACTTGAAGAAGGGAACCATGAGCAAAATGCCTTGGAAGAACTTTTGGAGACTAGTCTCCAAAATGATTTGGCACTTGAAAGGTTGCACTCACAAATGGATGCTATGATTGAAGCTTCAAGGGTTCAAAAATCCTTGGAGGTGAGTGATAGCCAAGAACCTTCCTTAGAGATTGAAGTTGAAAATTCTTCCTTGGTACTTGAACAAAACCAAGAAGAACTCTCAAATGCTCAAAATGAGAGGATGATGCTCATGTTGGAGGCCATTCTTGAAAATGAGGAAAATAATAACTTTGCACTCGAGGAATTGAAACATGATGTGACTCAAAATGATGAGCACATCCGCACATTGGAAGATCAAATGCAAGAATTGATACACGCTCGTATGCCTCTCAAGTTGAGAGTGTGGATGGAATCCAAGAAGAGTCCAATTCCGAGGGTGAGAGTGAGCCTCACTTTGAGGAATCAAGCCTTGAACATCCGCCAACCGACTCCATGAGTGTTAGTGATGCCGAGAAAAATATGGAATTAGAGTCAACCGGTGTGATTGAAAATTTGGTTGAAATTGACTATTCCGGGGGAAAATGAGGATGTCAAAATCCGGAAAAATTTGCAAGTTGAAGGTTTGAAGGCACATTCCAAGCATTTTTCAACATTGGAATTGTGTGGTGATACGAAAGTTGAACTACCCGAATCAATGAAATTTTGCGAGGAGGAAAAATTCATACCATACATCTTACAATTTGAGGAACCAAGAAAGCAAAATGACATGCCTCACATGAGAGCCAAGAAGAGAAAAATGAAGAAATCAAGGCTTGGCTCGATCATCTATTTACCACCCCCCACCGCCCGTGGTCACAAGCTTGATTCCAAGCTAGGTGCTCAGTTCATATCATCCAAGTGGCGAGAAAAGTGGTAAAGTTGTCTTGCGTCGTGTCACGGCGTTAAATGCGGCGCTTGGTGGGCTGCAACCCATTGTTTTTCAAAACTTTTGGTCATTTTTGAAATTTTCTTTTTTATAATAGCTTGTTATATTTTTTTCTAACCAATCTACCAAGTTTCAAAATTTTTGGAGTTGGTTTGAGCAGGTCGGGGAGACCGGGTAGCCAAAAACAGTGCGAGAGAAACACAAAAAAAATTGTTGGGCAACACTACCCAACTATGCGATTATGCCTGTGAAAGATGCGATCGCAGAGTTACATGTTTGAGCCAATTATGCGATCGCACAATTGACAGAAAAAGGTTTCTGACTCTAGGCATTTTCGCACCTGCGGTCATGATATCCGCAGGTACGACTTTGAAGTAGTGTATTTTGTTGCGAGGGTGCGATTTATCCGCAGGTGCGATTGACACATGCACGTGCGCACACGCAGGTGCGGTAATATCTCCGCAGATGCGGACTTCACAAAACTAAAATCCCAAAATCTGTCTCCCCAGGTAAGTTTTGTATTAACCCTAAACTCCAAGAAAAAAATTTTGTTCCCTCACATCTCTCATCTCTCACGCTGAAGATCACAAGAGACACAGGTATTTTCACTCTCCCAAACTCTACTTTGTTATTCTTCCACCCCTACTCTATCTTCATTGTGTTGCTTCTGTCTTGTTCAAGCCATTCATGGCCGTACCCCCATTCCCACGACCCTTCTGATTTAAGGTAGAATTAGAGTGAGGATTTGGCTGAGAGTAGGTAATGTGTGCTAGCTTCAGTGAAGAAACAAATTGTGGGGCTGTTTTGAGAACCCAATTCATGTGAGGAGAGAGTAAATTTTAAAGGCCCACAAAGTGTTCGATTAATTGTATAAACAAAAATTGAGTGCTAAGTACTCCAATCTCATTGTTAATGAAGTTAGTACTAGGTTGGTGCACTAATCTGGAAGTCTTGAGTACAGATTAGTGTCCAAAAACCAATCCCAAATTAAAAATGGTTAAAAAGTCTGGGCAGTTGCACCTTGGGACAATAGTCCGCAGGTGCGAGAGAATTTCCGCAGGTGCGGCTTCGCACCAGCGAGTCCTTCTTCGCAGGTGCGACTTCTGGTCCACTGAGCAAAATCCGCAAGTGCGCCCATTTCTTTGCAGATGCACAACCGCACCTGCGACTGAAGTTTTGCAGGTGCGGAAACTGGGAAATTCTGCCAAAAACAGAATGCTTGCAAATTGGCCTTCTCGGACCCGTTCAACCTGGTTCTTTGGCCTAATTGCAGTGTTTTAATATGCTTAACAAGATTCCACTGCCTGACTAACTTCGTTTTAATTTTTTGAAGGTACTTTGAGCTTTTAGATGGATCCAAACATGACGGGCGATCCCTATTTGAGTCATAAAATTGAAGAAAATGTTGAGGAGAACTTTGATACTTCCAGATTCTAATCTGTTCATGCTAGAGCCGGTATTATGATGATCTCCTCACAAAAAAACTAATACTTGAGAAAGGGATTTCCATGGACAAATTGACGGAGCTTCTTCCTGATTTCTATGGCCGGCTAGTTGCAAGCGGCTGGACCTGCTTCGCTCCCGATCCATGCAAGGCTGATGAAGAGTGGGTGAGAGAATTCTATGTCAACTTAAGGCAGATTCACTTCCAAAATTATGAAATCACCATACGGGGAAAGACCGTGAAATTTGGTGCTGAAGAGATAAATGATTTCTATAGGCTCCCCAATCATCCGCTCGAGCCTGTGCAAGAAAAAGACACATGTGAAAATGGTGGTTGGCTAGTTACTAAGTTGTGTTCTCCGGGTCACAGGGTGAGCTGGGCTACCAAGAAGAGGGGCATCAAGTATGGTGATTTTACTGTTGAAGCAAAGATGTGGCTATATATCATCGTGAGCAGAGTATCCCCCTCGGGGAATGTGTCTGATGTCCCATATGCCAGGCGTTGATGATTGCTTGTATCCTGGATGACATCCATGTGAATGTCGGCCACTACATTATTCGGGAGCTAAAGGAATATGTGCTTCAGAGTGGCACATTTATGATGTTCCCATCGTTGATTACAGAGCTATGCCGGCGTGCACAGGTTGATGAACGAGAGGGAGATCATTGGATACCAGCAGACAAGCCATTCCACCCACTGAGAGTGACTGGTGTAGGTAGTGTGCTGAAAAGTAAAAAAATGAAGGTCACCACCACTACTGCAGAATCCGTATCCTCCTCACAGACTGCCCCAGCTGAGGGGCCTTTTGGGGAGATGAACTCCCAGCTTGCATCCATTCAGGAGTAAGTGTCACAACTCCCTAGTGGGCCCTTACACTCCCAGCTCCCACCCGACTATTTCTCCAGAGCCGAGATGTAGACTTACTTCGATACGCAGGCAAAGATAGCAGCATTTGTTGCCCACCTTGATTCCTCCTGTACCAGCTTGGCCAAGGCGCATGTCGGCCTCTAGTCATCTTTTGACAAAGAAAAGGAGAAGAACAAAACGAAGGGCAAATTCATGATAAAAATGTGGAGAGGGATTAAAGCGATCTTTAAATAGGGACAGCTGAGCAGGCGAATGCCAGTTCAGGATGATGAGGATAGCGAGGAGTACTCATTCGTGACAGATGCTGAGGATGATGAGGAGGACGAGGATGCTGATGGAGAGAGCTCTCAACAGCACTGATTAGCCTTTTCTCCTGCAGTCTGCTAGTCTGATGCAGACCCCAGGGAAACCCTCAAACTATTGTTCTTTATTTTTGATATTGTGCAGTGGGGACACTGCAATATATTTAGTTGGTGTGGCTTTAGGAGCATATTATATTTCTACTATGACTTTGTGGATGTGCCCTTGTCGGGATTCTTTATTGTATGGATATTGTGTGCCCTTACAGGGCTTATTTTGTTATGTCATGTGCTCTTGCTGAGCTTGGTGTGATTAATCTATTTTTATTTTTCTTTCTTTACTTATTTTCTTTAGTAGCTTTTAGTTTGTATTATTTTTTTTCTTCTTTAGTATTAATTGCTTTTATTTTATTAGTATCTTTAGTAGTTTTGTTCTTTTATTTTTATCTCTATGGTAGTGTTTCCTTGGGTTATATTTAAGCTACGGTTCTTTCCCAAGGAACATTTTTGAAGTGAACTGGGTGACTTTTACCTATGATAGATGGTATGACAATTTTCTTAAGGGAATGAGTCTTGTTTTGCTAGGATGAGACTTTTGGATTATTTGGTACTAAAGAAATTAGTCTCTTGTATGTGAAATGTGAATTAAGAGTACCCCTCCAAATTTTGGTTTTGAATTAAAACAAGTTGCATGGTGAAGAATAACTTGTGTGACAAATTTTTGGCTCTTTTAGTGACTCTTTGCCCACTAGTTTGCATGATATTTCTCTAGATGCTCTTATTAAGAAGTGAACTTGATCCGTCTTGACTAGTTCATGTGCCATGTGTGTTAGAGTTTGTGTAAATAATTCTTGTGTTTGCTTCATCATCTAGAACTTGCCCGATTAGTCTTTCAATGATAATGATAATTACGGTTGGTTGGAGAAATGACCTTAGGAATTTGTGTTATTGGAAAACCCTCTTTTGATTTTCAAGCTTACCATTGCATAAATATTATCACTAGTTATCCTATTTGAGCCTTTAACCTTTTCCTGGGTCACTTCATTACAAACCTTTCCCATTTTGTAAAATAATTCCCTCTTTTGAACCCGTCCCTCCTTGAACATTGAGAATGAGGCTAAAAGTCTAAGTTGGGGGTGTGGTATCAAGTTGGAAATTGGTAAGGTTGTATATTGAGTGTAGGAACCTATACCTCAAAGTGTTCCCATGAAATTATTCAAGCTCCAAAAGGAAAAAAATAAAAATAAAAAATAAAAGAGAAAAAGAAAAGAAAAAGAAATATTTGTATATATAAATATGGAGCCTTGAAGAAAATTAGAGAGGTATTTAAAATGGTTCGATGTTGGTAACTAGGAGCCAATGAGGGCTATGTGGTTTGAAAAGAAACAAAGGGCAACAAGAAAGAAAAATGTGAGTAGTGTTCAAGGAGGGTGTAGTCACTTGTACCCAAATGTTTATCTGATCCTTTCCTAAGCCTACATTACAAGCTTAAAAAGTCTTTATGGGATCTCCAACCAAATGTTCTTGAAAAGGCGATGAACTAAAATAAGGGCAAGCCCATGGCATGATATGTTGTAACACTTGAAATTCTTTGTGAGAGTGAGTGTCTTTGTAAAGTTGTCCCTTGTGTGTGCTTGTAAATATGGTGATTTTGGGATTTTCGTTCTTGTGAGGGAACATGAATTAGGATTGATTGGTGAAATTGATCTACTCGGAAATGAGTGAGTTGAGCATCGGTAGTGGACTAGTGTTGTTGAGTCACTTCTTGAGGCTTATTCTTGTCGCTTGATTATTTTGAAACTCCCTTGCACTTCTTGAAGTTGTTTTAAATGAGGGAGTTATTCTAGTGGAATGCATACTTGAGCCTAATTATTAGTACCAACCAAATCCATAAGTATAATGCTTGGTTGGAGAATGTGACTTGTAAATAATCGCAATGCAACTTGTGCATGAAATGGTAGAACCTCATTGAGTTATTAGTTTTGATTTGCTTGAGGACAAGCAAAAGCTCTAAGTTGGGGGTGTTGACAAGTGGTGATTTTACCACTAATTTTAGCCTTTTTCGTTAGATTTGCATCCTTCAACGATAACTCGAGGTCGTTTAGAGTGTGTAATTGCTCGAATTTCAGGGAATGATGCCACGAAGTGATTGGTGTTGAATCGAAGTGGAGTTGAGCACAAATGGGTGAAAAATGTACAAAGAAATCTCCAGTGATTCCGCACCTACGGATTCTTGGCCGTTGGTGCGACGTCGCACCTGCAGAGAACTGAGCGCACCTGCGAAGATAGATAAACAGTACAAAATGCGCACCTACGAAGTGGTCCATGCACCTGCGGAAGCGTAGGTGCGATGTTTTGGCCGCATCTGCGGAAATACTCCTGTCACCCAGAATTCGCACCTGCGTTATGGAAGCCGCTTCTGCGGAACCGCACCTGCGAGAATTCTTCTGCAGATCTTTTGGCATATCTTTGAATTGTAACATACATTTTTGAGTAGATAAGAAGAGAGAAAACATTTGTGGAAGCTAGGATTTGCACACACACTTGGGTTTTGAAGATTTCAAGCTTGTGGTTAAGGATTTCTTACCCATTTATGTTTATTTCTTCATTTCCTTGCTTTGTATTGAATATTTAAGTGTGTAGTATTTATTTCCAACACTAATTCTTGTTTATGGAAATATTCATGTTTAAAGTGTGGATTAAATACCTTGTTGTGCTTATGTATTGAATGATTTTATTATATCTATGAAGTGAGTTATTGTTACTTTAGTTATTCTTGTTCTTTAATGTTTCCAAAGGGATTAGCTAACCCTAGGACTCGCCCATTAACTCCGAATTAATTTTGGGAAAGATATTTTGGGGTTGGGAAACATTAATTAACAAGAACTTGAGACTTTAACCCTCATTTTATAGATTCTACCTAGGGATAGGATTGAACTACTTGTAGCCATATCCGGGTGTGCTTAATATCTTGATTGGGTTAGGAATAATTCAATTAGGAAGTTTTATTAGTCTATGGAAAAAGCTAATTTAGAATTATTATACGTGGCTAATTAACATAAACTCGCTCATATTTGTAAAATCGTGAAATACATTGGATCGTTACTTGAGTGTAATTCCCGATGCATTCATACTTGTTGCCATTGATCATTTTACTTGCTTTCTAGGTTAGTTTATATTTTCGCATTTAGTTATAAACATTTGCAAAACCAAAATCTATTCGTTTGGCATTGCGCAATAAGTGATAATTCTCTTACATTCCTAATCGCCTCCATGTTGTTCTCTGTGGGATTCGACCCCAACCTTGTTGGGTTATTATATTTGGAAATCGCCGCTTACACTATTTTAAGGTGTAATTTGAGCGTATCAACAGACGTGACTAAAGACTCACGGGGCATATCCAGAAAATGGGAAAGATATGATGAAACATAGGAATATATAGAACCAGGGTCAAATAAATCCAAGGAATCTCGGCGACAGACTGAGACAATACCTGCGATCACTACATCGGAGGCCATAGCATCAGACCTGGCTGGAAACGCGTACATACGGGCCTGACCTCCCCCTGCTCGACCTCCCCCTCTAAGGCGGCCTCTAGCTGGCTGAATACCACCCCTAGCTGTCTGGGCGGGTGGTGAAGTAACTGGAGCTGAAGTCACGGGCTGGCCCCTCTGCTGAGAAGAACCACCAGGACGACGTGGACACTGCCTCCACATATGCTCAAACTCGCCGCACTCAAAGAAACTCCCTGGAGCTGGAGACGAGGACTAATAGAAACCCCTGGAACCAGAATGGACACTAGAAGAATCATGCATAGGGGAACTCTGAACTGGTGGTGCTCGAGCTGCACTCTGGGCTGGGAGGGCACCGAATGAAGAACGTCCTTGCTGAGAACCACAGGGACCATGCCCCGAAGATGAACCACTATAGGCTAGGCGGACTGACTGAGGAGGCCTGAATAAACGGCCTCTACCATGCTGAAACTACCCCCTGGAAGGAGAACCACTAGAACCACCCGATCCACGAGGCCTTTTAGCCTCCCTCTCCTCTCGCTCCTGGCGGCGAACCGACTCAATATCGCGAGCAATATCAACAACCTTCTCGAATGTAGCATCTGATACTCTCTCCTGAGTCATGAAAAGGTGGAGCTGATAAGTGAGGCCATCCATGCGCCAACTCCGAAAACCACATCTCATACTGCGTCACTGATAGCTCCCCCTGACGCAGCTGCTCAAAATACATACGTTGCTCCTCCTTATGATACTAGGGTACATATTTCTCCAAAAAGATAGTGGAGAACCACTGCCAGGTGAGGGGTGCTGAACCAACAGACCTACGCCTCTCAAAAGACTCCCACCAAGTGAAAGCAGCACCATAAAACTGAAAAGTAGCAAACGAGACCCCATTGGTCTCTAAAATCCCGGTAGTACGCAACATCCTCTGACATTTATCCAGAAAACCGTGGGCATCCTCGCCCTCAGTACCACTGAATGTCAGAGGCTAAATTCTACTAAACCTCTCTAGTTTGTGTTGCTCATCCTCTGGCATAGACGGAACCAAAAAATCCTGAACTGGAGCAACCGGCTGGGCTGGAACTGCCCCCGGTGTCTGATGGCCCTGAGTAACCTGCTCAGGTGTCCGGGCAACTGGAGCCTGACTGCCTCCCCCGGCCTGAGAAGTAGCGGCAACTGCCTGAGCAAGGGTGGTACACATAGTCAAGATCTGAGCCAATGTCTCCTGAAGACCCGGAATAACAATAGGCACTGTCGGTGCTTGAGCCTGTCCCGCTAGAGCATCTGCGGCGGGAATATGATCCTGAACAGTATGGAGATCAACTGGTACTGCCCTGGCTGCTGCACAGGCTGGCCCCTACCTCTACCACGGCCTCGACCTCTCGCTGGCCTAGCTGGTGGTTGATCACCCTGATCGGTAGTGCGAGTCCTCACCATCTGTGAGAGAATGAAACAACAGAAGTTTAGATTTCCGGAATCAACAAAATGGCACGACAGAATTCAAGAAATATGAGATTGTTCCTAAGGGTTCCACATCCTCTCGAAGATAAGTATAGACGTCTTTGTACCGATCCGCAAGACTCTACTAAACCTGCTCATGATTGTTGAGTCCTATGTAACCTAGGCACTGATACTAACTTGTCACGACCCCAAATCCTAAACCGACTGTAATGGCGCCTATCGTGGAACTAGGCTAGCCAAATCGCATATTTACAGTTTCTTTCCAAAAATCCCAACTCATTTTCAACATTTCATAAACGTATATAAAATTATTAAATCTATTAAGCAAAATAAACAGTTAAACAGTCTAAAATCATCCCCAAGGTTCGGAGTCAACATGTCATGAGCATCTAAGGAATATACCAAAAGTCTATTATTATAATACAAAACATCGGGACGAATAACTAGGTACAACATAAGAAGGGAAAATAGAGATGTTGTGGACGCTGAACAGCTACCTCTATGTCCCGAACTCCGGCTCCGCACGGAATAGATGGCTAGCGCTTGGTATCAGCACATGTATCTGCACACAGGGGTGCAGGGAGTATTGTGAGTATGCAAACTCAGTAGTAATAGAAATAAATCAAGTCTAAGCAGTAAGAAACACATAAAAATCAAATCATCAGTTCACAATATGCACAACCTTTCTTTCCAACAGTATATATATATATATATATATATATATGAAATCAACATTCCTTAAAATCCAACTTCAGTAAAATCCTTTGAAAATGTGTTTTCCATCAATATTAAAAATAAAAATAACCGAAGGATTTAGTGTAAAATGAAATAAATCATAAATAGTCCCTCGGGCCAAAAGATGAATCATAAATCGCCCTTCGGGCAGAACATCACTCAACATACCTCACAGTCACTCAGTATCATCCCCTCAAGCAACCTCACTGTCACTCATGCCTCCCAGTCACTCGCCACTCGGCACTCGCACTCAGTAGGTACCTGCTCACTGGGGATGTGTACAGACTCCAGAGGGGCTCCTTCAGCCCAAGCGCTAATATCAAGCCACCTCGTGGCATATCATATCCTCACAATCAGGCCCTCGGCCTCACTCAGTCAGAAACTCTCAAAAGCCCCTCGGGCGTATCAGTAAAACGGGGTACTCGACCCAAAACATCATTTTATATCTCAAAGTAGTGTAAATAAGGCTGAGTTTCGAAACCAGTTAAGCTCAGTATGACTGAGTGTAAATCATGAATCAACAGTGAGGAAATAGCAGTAAAAAGCCCCCAAGGGGTCTAAAGAAGTTGGCACGAGGCCCCAAACATGGCTTATAGCCCAAATATAGCAATAATTTTTAGAACACAATTTAACATATGATTTAGAGTAAAAATACGCAACTCAATAGTTTCTATGGAAAGGAACAAGTCCAATCCAAAAATCAGTGCACGCCACATACTCGTCATCCGATATGTGCGCCATTCTAAAACAGTGAGAAATACGAAGTCCGGGGTTTCATACTCTCAGGACAAAATTTATAGCCATTACTTACCTCTACCGGGCCACAATACTAATCCGCGATGCTCTTGCCCCTTAAATCGGCTCCTGATTGCTCCGAATCTAACCAAAACAAGATTAACATCATTAATATACGCTAAAGGAACAAAATTCAATCGAAAGCTATCAATTTTTAAGCACAATTCCCGAAATTGGCCAAACCCGAGCCCCGGACCCACGTCTCGAAATTTGATAAAAATTGCGTCACAAGAATCCTTATCCCTTCCCGAGTCTACACGTATAAAATGCATCACAATCCGACCAGAAACAACGCCTAAATTCCTTAATTTACAAGTCTCAATTTCTCAAGCCCTAAACCCCCAATTTATGCCATTTAACCACAAATTCCAAGCCTACTCCGTCACAAAATAGCATAGAAACGAGTTTATAATCTGGGAAACTTACCTCCACTGAAGATTCTCAAATTCCTCCTTCAATTTGCTCCCAAACTAGCTCAACCCGCATGCAAAAATGAAAGAAATGCCAAAATTTTGCGGAGACACCTATTTATACTATCTGCCCAGTTAATCCGCACGTGCGGTCCCAGGTGCGCACCTGCACAATTCCATTAAAAGTCCAATTCTCGCACCTGCGGTGATTCACCCGCGCCTGCGGCTTCGCAGGTGCAGCCCATGCCTTGCACCTGCGGATTCCTCCAGCCTGGCCTTCTTTCGCACCTGCACATGGACCTTTGCACCTGTGGCCATTGCACCTGCGGCTCCCCATCCGTAGGTGCGGCCACACCAGAAGAATGACACTAGCAGCAACTTTGCTGCAAATTCCTAAGTCCAAACCTCCGTTAACCATCCGAAATCAATCCCGAGCCCCTCGGGGCCCCAACCAAAGATACCAACACATCCCATAACCTCATTCGAACTTAGTCGAGCCTTCAAAACACCAAAAACAACAAAATCACATCAAGTTCAAGCCTATGAACTTTGAAACTTCGAAATTTCGCCAATGATGCCGAAACCAACCAAAACACATCCGATTGACCTAAGAATTTGCACACATACACAAAATGACATTACGAACCTGATCCAACTTCCGGAATTCCATTCTGACCCCAATAGCCTATTTTCTCCTGCCAATCGGAAATCAACAAAAACTAACTTTCGCCAATTCAAGCCTAATTCTACACCGGACATCAAAACTTCATTCCGAACACACTCCTAAGTCCCAAATCACCTAACAAATCTATCCGAGTCATAAAATCCACATTCCGAGATCGTTTACCATTTAGTCAACTCCCAGTTTTTCAACTATCAAGTTAATTTAAGAGACTAAGTGTCTCAATTCTCACTACGACCACTCCGAACCCAAACCAACCGACCCAACACAACATATATAGGTAAGCAATATATGATAAAGCATAAACGGGGGAAATGGGGCTAATCTCACAGAACGACCAGCCGGGTCGTTACAAGATAATAGATAGAGGTTATGTTTCCGTTAACTCCTGTACTTATGCTTGTTCAGTTTATTAGACCAGTGGGTGCCTTGACTATTCCTCGTCACTACTTCACCGAGGTTAGTCTTGATACTTACTGGGCACCGCTGTGGTGTGCTCATACTACACTTCTGCACATTTTTGTGCAGATCCAAGTATTGATCGTTAGTACCTGTGCGGATTTCACTGAGGAGACTCAAGGTAGACCTGTCGTCGCGTTCGCAGACTTCAGAGTCACCTTCCTATTCTGTATTTACATTATTTTTACTTACTTCCAAACAGTTGTATTTAGAAGTTATAGCAAACTCTGTAGAGCTTATGACTTGTACTACCGAGTTTTTGGGAATATGCTCATTGTATAAAGAATTCTTTATTTCAGAAAAATATTAGATTTTATT
>MDKJ01073094.1:0-25239 GCA_005239525.1 Nicotiana knightiana
ACGTTTATATAGACAAGAAAAAAACACCACTACTACTACTATCATATTGATCTTCGGTACTGCAATAATTTCATTTCCCAGAATCCCAATCTCTCTGTCTCAAGTTCTAAAACCAGAAAAAATGTAAAGAATACGAAAATCACAAAGGAATCCGTGATTTTACCTTATTTGCCAACAGATTCTCTGAAGCAAAATGAAGTTGGATGATACCAAAGTCTTGGGAACAAGGAGATCCCAAAATGGATATCTCAGCCCACAAGATGATAATTGAACATAAGCATATATCAAACAGAGAAAGAGACCAGCTAGCATTTGTTAGAATTAGAAGATTGAGATGAAATAATCTGGCTTCGATAGTGTATTCACTGTCCTTAAGGAATTTAAGCTTCCCACTAATTGCTGCAGGTATAATAGCAGAATTCCTCCAGGATTTTACAAAGCCTCGAAATTCGAGTTTCAGCAATTAACTCGAATTTCCCACACGAACAGAATATTTGTGAGTTGTAGAAAATAAGCAGAAGAGAAAGAGATAGGATTTTCAGGTGATTTCGTTTTGGAGAAAAGATAAGTATTTAAAATACCTCTAGGAGTCTGTTGGAATCAACAAACTCATCTCTTCATAACAGACACCTTTTAAAACCAATAGTCACCTTCTTTTGAATTTAAAAGAAATTAATTAAAAACGTTTTCTGAAATTAAAAGGCAAAAATGTTTTAATTAATTAAATAATAGGTGACTAAAATATTAATTCCGGGCTACTTAATTGGCCCAAGTGCCCAATCTTGACTATTAATAATATAGCCAAATTTCAATTTCCCTCCAAAACACGCTCAAAAATATTCAAACTATATTAGACAAGGAAGTGCTTTTAAACACCTCTTCCTTTCTTTCTTTTTCCAATGAGGGACAAAATAACCTCTTCTCAAATACTTCCATCAAACACTAACTAATCTAACAACCCCCCACTTAGTTAGTGATTGATGTTTATGAGATTCATGCATATAGTAGGTATCTTTCGATTTAAACCTACTACTTGTATAAACTATTCAAGACCTTGTCGAAATTGATGGTTAGATTAAGTTCTATTAAACCTCAAATCCTATATAACAAGACGGAAAAGCTTTATACACATAAATCGTACCAACTCGACAACCTGTTCACCGTGAGTTTTAGCACCCGATTATGGCCTTTTGCTACTTCCTGAATTCATAAACACTTATCAAGTTTTGTATTCCAAACTTTGATTGAAGCGGCACCACTTCTTGTGTTTACATAGGTGAAGATTTAACCAAATCCTTAACACAGATTTCTTTAGTTCATAAACCGAACTCTGCTTCTTCATTAAGAGTATTTTTTTTATTTTTTTATTTTTTTATTTTTTATACTCATCCTCCTTTTCTAGGTACTAATTTCTAGTACCTGCTATCTGTCACAATTATAACTTGTTCTTTTAAACCTTTAATATTGTTAAACAATAGGAAAGGTAAGGTTCCCATTACTAGTGACATATTTAAATTACCTTAAACCCATAACACTTGTTGTACTTATTATCATATACCTCGCGAGTCCTTTAGTAAATGGGTCAGCAATGTTGTCTTTAGACTTGATGTACACAACAGTAATAATTCCATCCGAAATTAATTGTCTTATGTACTCGTGTCTTAAAGCAATATGTCTAGATTTTCCATTATATATTTTGCTAAATGCCTTAGACATAGTTGCTTCACTATCACAGTGCAAGAGAACAACTGGCATTGGTTGTGGCCACAACTCTATATCTAACAATAGATTTCTCAGCCATTCTGCCTCTCTTCCCGCAGCTACTAAAGCAATAAACTCAGATTCCATTGTGGAATGAGTAATACACGTCTGTTTCTTAGAAGCCCATGAAATTGCTCCTCCACCTAAAGTGAATATCCACCCAGACGTTGACTTGTTATCACCAACACTAGTTATCCAACTAGCATCACAATATCCTTCTAACACTGAAGGAAATCTGTTATAATACAAGGCAAAAGTTTTTGTCCTTTTCAGATAACCAAGTACCCTCACTATACCTTTCCAGTGATCACCACTTGGATTGTGAGTATATCTTGACAATTTACAAACCGCAAATGCAATATCTGGCCTAGTGCAATGCATAGCATACATTAAACTACCAATTGCACTAGCATAGTCTAATTGACTAACAGATCTTCCGGGGTTCTCAACCATCTTGCTAGAAGCATCAAATGGATTATTAAATTCTTTAATGCCCAAATGATTAAATTTGGAAAGAACCTTGTCAATATAGTGAGACTGATGTAAGGCAAAACCCCCACTATGTCTTTTAACTTTAACACCTAAGATAGTATCAACTTCTCCCAAATCTTTCATTTTAAATTGAGAAGTTAAATACTTCTTAGTTTCATTTATGCCTTGCATATTAGTTCCTATGATTAGTATGTCATCAACATAAAGACATACTATCACTCCATAATCCTTTGTGAATTTGGAATAAATGCATTTATCTCCTACGTTATGTTTAAAAACATTTGATAATATAACACTATCAAATTTTTCATGCCATTGTTTTGGAGCTTGTTTTAATCCATACAAAGACTTAACTAATTTACAAACTTTCTTCTCATTTCCAGGAAGCACAAACCCTTTGGGTTGCTCCATATGAACTTCTTCATCAAGATCACCATTTAAGAATGCCGTATTAACATCCATTTGATGGATATTTAGATTATATATTGATGCCAAAGCAAACAACACTCTTATTGAAGTAATCCTTGCCACAGGTGCATATGTGTCAAAATAATCTACTCCTGCCTTTTGTCTAAATCCTTTCGCTACTAGTCTAGCTTTAAAAGTTTGTAGAGAACCATCAGTATTGTATTTTCTTCTAAAAACCCATTTACACCCAATAGGTTTAGTATTAGAAGGTAAATCTGCCAATACCCATGTACCATTAGATAAAAGAGAATCCATTTCATCATTTACAGCTTCTTTCCAGAAAGCAGAATCCCGTGAAGCCATAGCCTCACTATAGGTTTTAGGATCCTCTTCTAAATTTAAAATAATGGGTATTTTATTTAATACCTCATCTCTACTTCCTTCTACCAAAAAGACTAGTGCTTGAGAAGAAATAAAATCAGAACCTATATTTTTTTCTTTTCTAACTCTTTGACTTTTCCTTGGTTCTACAGGAGATTCAATTACCTTTCTTTTATTGTTAGAAGAAGAACTAGGTTCGGCAAAATTTTCTTGAGTTACTGCATTATCACCAATGCTTGCATTACCACCTTGTTCTGTATCCTCGTGTGAATTATTAAAATCGCCAATAAACTTTGTTTCCAAGAACTCAACATCTTTAGATTCCACAATACATTTAGACTCAATGTCCAATAACCTGTATGCCTTTGAGTTCTTAGCATATCCTACAAATATGCTCTTAATTCCTCTAGGTCCTAACTTAGTTCTTTTAGGATCTGGAATTCTATAATAGGCTAAACAGCCTCATACCCTTAAGAAATCTAAGTTAGATTTTCTTCCTTTCCATAATTCATATGGTGAAACCTTAAACTTCTTTGAATGTACTCTATTGTGCACAAAACAAGCCGTCAACAAAGCTTCCCCCCACAAATTCGTTGGTAATCTAGATGTAGATGATGATATCTATACAGATGGATTTTTACATGTAAAAGCATTGCATTAACCATATCTACCAACGTTCTATTTTTCCTTTCAGCAAGACCATTTTGTTGTGGGGTATACGGTGCACTAACTTGGTGAATCCGACCATTTTCTTCACAAAATACAGAAAATTCATTGGAAATATATTCGCCTCCTCGATCACTGCGTAGGATTTTAATCTTCTTTTCCAACTGATTTTCAACTAATGCTTTGTAGCTCTTAAACATATCAAATGCTTGATCTTTTGTTTTTATTAAGTAAACATGTGTATATCTAGAATGATCATCTATAAAAGTAATAAAGTATCTATTTCCACCTCTAGTTAAATGACCATTCAATCACATATATCGGAATGCACAAGTTCAAGTAAATTACTTGTTCTTTCATTCATTGGAAATGATTTCTTAGTCATCTTAGCTTGTAGGCATATTTAACATTTTTTATCATTATTTTCAATAGCAGGAATTAATCTATATTTAGACATAAACTTAATATACCGAAAATTAACATGTGAAAGTCTAGCATGCCATAAAGTAATAGATGACTCAATCATATAAGCAGAAACTTCAACTTTATTAATACTTAATTTGAACATGCCCTCACAAGAGTAGCCTTGTCCTACAAAAACACCATTCTTAGAGAAAATAATCTTTTCTGCCTTTATAACAGCTTTGAGGCCTTTCTTACATAATAAACTTGCAGAAATTAAATTCTTCCTAACATCAGGTACATGGTGAACATTCATTAAAATAATCTTCTTTCCCGAAGTGAGTTGTAGTTCAACTGTTCCTTTTCCAAAAACCTTGGCGGTGTCATGATTCCCCATTAAAACCTTTTCATCATTTGTTGCAACTTCGTAATGTTTGAAGAAACTCTTGTCATTGCAAACATGAACTGTAGCACCGGAATCATACCACCAATCTGCAGATTTCATAGTTGCTGCCATGTTGCATTCAGTCACCATACTCAGATTCAAGTTGGTAAAGGCAGAAATCATAGCAACAATATCCGAAGAAGAAGCTTGTTGTTGTTCAACATTATTTACCCTCTTCTGTCCAGCATTTTCTTCATTCTTCTGTCTCTTACGAAATCTGCAATCTCTCTTAAAATGACCCATTTTTCCGCAAGTATAAAACGGACCTTTCTTAATGTTAGAAGAATTTTCCTTTTGAGCAGCCTCAAACTTTCTCTTCTTTCCAGCCTTGTTTCCAGATTTTCCAGAATTGTTTGCCTTACTGGACTCAACATAATTCACCTTTGAACTAGTTTCGGCAACCTATTTATTTTCACGTTTCCGTGATTTTTCTTCAATTCGAATATGCTTTGTCAACTGGTCCACATTAAAGTCTTCGGAAGAATGTAATAATTTCTTCCTATAGTCATTCCAAGTGGTTGGTAATTTTGCAAGTACAACAGCCACTTGAAGAGATTCAGAAACATCAACTTTAAAATCTTTGAGTCTAGATATCAACACAAGCAATTCATCAACCTGCTCCATGAAAGATTTACCATCTACCGTTTGAAATTCAAAGAATTTCATTCCAAGGAATCTGTCTGTTCCTTGTTTCACAGCAGTATATTTTTGTTCCAAGGCTTTCCAGAATTTCTTGTGGTGTTTTGAGAGGACGGAACAAATCATATAAACGATCAGAAAGTGAGTTTAAAATAAAACCTCTACAGCTCACCTCATCATCTTCACGTTTTTTGGGTGCAACCTTAATTTCATCAGAATCTTGAGCAGTAGGTTCTGGCATTGCAGAAAAGTCAGAACTCAGTAGATATGCTACTCCCAACTCTGTGAGGAAGAACAACAATTTGTCTTTCCAGCGGGTGAAATTCGAGCCATCAAATCGATCCAGTTTGAACACTTCGAACATCTTGTTGAAAGCAGAATCACTACCAGAAGCCTCGATTGCAGTGTATTAAATTCCTTAAGATTGTTAGAATTAGAAGATTGAGATGAAATAATCTGGCTTCGATAGTGTATTCACTGTCCTTAAGGAATTTAAGCTTCCCACTAATTGCTGCAGGGATAATAGCAGAATTCCTCCAGGATTTTACAAAGCCTCCGAAATTCGAGTTTCAGCAATTAACTCGAATTTCTCACACGAACAGAACATTTGTGAGTTGTAGAAAATAAGCAGAAGAGAAAGAGATGGGATTTTCAGATGATTTCGTTTTGGAGAAGAGATAGGTATTTATAATACCTCTAGGAGTCTGTTGGAATCAACAGACTCATCTCTTCATAATAGGCACCTTTTAAAACCAATAGTCACCTTCTTTTGAATTTAAAAAACATTAATTAAAAATGTTTTCTGAAATTAAAAGGCAAAAATGTTTTAATTAATTAAATAATAGGTGAGTAAAATATTAATTCCGGGTTACTTAATTGGCCCAAGTGCCCAATCTTGACTATTAATAATATAGCCAAATTTCAATTTCCCTCCAAAACACCCTAAAAAATATTCAAACTATATAAGGCAAGGAAATGCTTTTAAACACCTCTTCCTTTCTTTCTTTTTCCAATGAGGGACAAAACAACCTCTTCTCAAATACTTCCATCAAACACTAACTAATCTAACAATCCTCCACTTAGTTAGTGATTGATGTTTATGAGATTCATGCATATAGTAGGTATCTTTCGATTTAAACCTACTACTTGAATAAACTATTCAAGACCTTGTCGAAATTGATGGTTAGATTAAGTTCTATTAAACCTCAATTCCTATATAACAAGACGGAAAAGCTTTATACAAATAAATCGTACCAACTCGACAACTTGTTCACCGTGAGTTTTAGCACCCGATTATGGCCTTGTGCTACTTCCTGAATTCATAAACACTTATCAAGTTTTGTATTCCAAACTTTGATTGAAGCGGCACCACTTCTTGTGTTTACATAGGTGAAGATTTAACCAAATCCTTAACACGGATTTCTTTAGTTCATAAACCGAACTCTGCTTCTTCATTAAGAGTATTTTTTTTATTTTTTAATTTTTTAATTTTTTATACTCATCCTCCTTTTCTAGGTACTAATTTCTAGTACCTGCTATCTGTCACAACTATAACTTGTTATTACCTTTTAAACCTTTAATATTATTAAACAATAGGAAAGGTAAGGTTCCCGTTACTAGTGACATATTTAAATTACCTTAGACCCATATCACTTGTTGTACTTATTATCATATCCCTCGCGAGTCCTTTAGTCAATGGGTCAGAAATGTTGTCTTTAGACTTGATGTACACAACAGTAATAATTCCATCCGAAATTACTTTTCTTATGTACTCATGTCTTAAAGCAATATGTCTAGATTTTCCATTATATATTTTGCTAAATGCCTTAGACATAGTTGCTTCACTATCACAGTGCAAGAGAACAACTGGCATTGGTTGTGGCCCAACTCTATATCTAACAATAGATTTCTCAGCCATTCTGCCTCTCTTCCCGCAGCTACTAAAGCAATAAACTCAGATTCCATTGTGGAATGAGTAATACACGTCTGTTTCTTAGAAGCCCATGAAATTTCTCCTCCACCTAAAGTGAATATCCACCCAGACGTTGACTTGTTATCACCAACACTAGCTATCAAACTAGCATCACAATATCCTTCTAACACTGAAGGAAATCTGTTATAATACAAGGCAAAAGTTTTTGTCCTTTTCAGATAATCAAGTACCCTCACTATACCTTTCCAGTGATCATCACTTGGATTTTGAGTATATCTTGACAATTTCCAAACCGCAAAGGCAATATCTGGCCTAGTGCAATGCATATCATACATTAAACTACCAATTGCACTAGCATAGTCTAATTGACTAACAGATCTTCCGGGGTTCTCAACCATCTTGCTAGAAGCATCAAATGGATTATTAAATTCTTTAATGCCCAAATGATTAAATTTGGAAAGAACCTTGTCAATATAGTGAGACTGACATAAGGCAAAACACCCACTATGTCTTTTAACTTTAACACCTAAGATAGTATCAACTTCTCCCAAATCTTTCATTTTAAATTGAGAAGTTAAATACTTCTTAGTTTCATTTATGCCTTGCATATTAGTTCTTATGATTAGCATGTCATCAACATAAAGACATACTATCACTCCATAATCCTTTGTGAATTTGGAACAAATGCATTTATCTCCTCCGTTATGTTTAAAACCATTTGATAATATAACACTATCAAATTTTTCATGCCATTGTTTTGGAGCTTGTTTTAATCCATACAAGGACTTAACTAATTTACAAACTTTCTTCTTATTTCCAGGAAGCACAAACCCTTCGGGTTGCTCCATATAAACTTCTTCATCAAGATCACCATTTAAGAATTCCATCTTAACATCCATTTGATGGATATTTAGATTATATATTGATGCCAAAGCAAACAACACTATTATTGAAGTAATCCTTGCCACAGGTACATATGTGTCAAAATAATCTACTCCTGCCTTTTGTCTAAATCCTTTGGCTACTAGTCTAGCTTTAAAAGTTTGTAGGGAACCATCAACATTGTATTTTCTTCTAAAAACCCATTTACACCCAATAGGTTTAGTATTAGAAGGTAAATCTGCCAATACCCATGTACCATTAGATAAAAGAGAATCCATTTCATCATTTACAGCTTCTTTCCAGAAAGCAGGATCCCGTGAAGCCATAGCCTCACTATAGGTTTTAGGATCCTCTTCTAAATTGAAAATAATGCGTATTTTATTTAATACCTCATCTCTACTTCCTTCTACCAAAAAGACTAGTGCTTGAGAAGAAATAAAATCAGAACCTATATTTTTTTCTTTTCTAACTCTTTGACTTTTCCTTGGTTCTACAGGAGATTCAATTACCTTTCTTTTATTGTTAGAAGAAGAACTATGTTCGGCAAAATTTTCTTGAATTACTACATTATCACCAATGCTTGCATTACCATCTTGTTCTATATCCTCGTGTGAATTATTAGAATCGCAAATAAACTTTGTTTCCAAGAACTCAACATCTTTAGATTCCACAATACATTTAGACTCAATGTCCAATAACCTGTATACCTTTGAGTTCTCAGCATATCCTACAAATATGCTCTTAGTTCCTCTAGGTCCTAACTTAGTTCTTTTAGGATCTGGAATTCTATAATAGGCTAAACAACCCCATACCCTTAAGAAATTAAAGTTAGGTTTTCTTCCTTTCCATAATTCATATGGTGAAACCTTAAACTTCTTTGAAGGTACTCTATTGTGCACAAAACAAGCCGTCAACAAAGCTTCCCCCCACAAATTCATTGGTAATTTTGCATGTAAAAGCAGTGCATTAACCATATCGACCAACGTTCTATTTTTCCTTTCAGCAAGACCATTTTGTTGTGGGGTATACGGTGCACTAACTTGGTGAATCAGATCATTTTTTCACAAAATACAGAAAATTCATTGGAAAGATATTCGCCTCCTCGATCACTGCGTATGATTTTAATCTTCTTTTCCAACTGATTTTCAACTAATGCTTTGTTGCTCTTAAACATATCAAATGCTTGATCTTTTGTTTTTATTAAGTAAACATGTGTATATCTAGAATGATCATCTATAAAAGTAATAAAGTATCTATTTCCATCTCTAGTTAAATGACCATTCAATTCACATATATCGGAATGCACAAGTTCAAGTAAATTACTTGTTCTTTCATTATTTGGAAATGATTTCTTAGTCATCTTAGCTTGTATGCATATTTTACATTTTTTATCATTATTTTCAACAACAGGAATTAATCTATTTTTAGACATAAACTTAATATATCGAAAATTAACATGTGAAAGTCTAGCATGCCATAAAGTAATAGATGACTCAATCATATAAGCAGAAACTTCAACTTTATTAATACTTAATTTGAACATGCCCTCACAAGAGTAGCCTTGTCCTACAAATACACCATTCTTAGAGAAAATAATCTTTTCTGCCTCTATAACAGCTTTGAGGCCTTTCTTACATAATAAACTTGCAGAAATTAAATTCTTCCTAACATCAGGTACATGGTGAACATTCATTAAAATCATCTTCTTTCCCGAAGTGAATTGTAGTTCAACTGTTACTTTTCCAAAAACCTTGGCGGTGTCATGATTCCCCATTAAAACCTTTTCATCATTTGTTGCAACTTCGTAATGTTTGAAGAAACTCTTGTCATTGCAAACATGAACTGTAGCACCGGAATCATACCACCAATCTGCAGATTTCATAGTTGCTGCCATGTTGCATTCGGTCACCATACTCAGATTCAAGTTGGTAAAGGCAGAAATCATATCAACAATATCCGAAGAAGAAGCTTGTTGTTTTTCAACATTATTTACCCTCTTCTGTCCAACATTTTCTTCATTCTTCTATCTCTTACGAAATCTGCAATCTCTCTTAAAATGATCCAATTTTCCGCAAGTATAACACAAACCTTTCTTAATGTTAGAAGACTTTTCCTTTGGAGCAACCTCAAACTTTCTCTTCTTTCCATCCTTGTTTCCAGATTTTCCAGAATTGTTTGCCTTACTGGACTCAACATAATTCACCTTTGAACTAGTTTCCGCAGCATATTTATTTTCACGTTTCTGTGACTCTTCTTCAATTCGAATATGCTTTGTCTACTGGTCCACATTAAAGTCTTCGGAAGAATGTAATAATTTCTTCCTATAGTCATTCCAAGTGGTTGGTAATTTTGCAAGTACAACAGCCACTTGAAGAGATTCAGAAACATCGACTTTAAAATCTTTGAGTCTAGATATCAACACAAGCAATTCATCAACCTGCTCCATGACAGATTTACCATATACCATTTGAAATTCAAAGAATTTCATTCCAAGGAATCTGTCCGTTCCTTGTTTCACAGCAGTATATTTTTGTTCCAAGGCTTTCCAGATTTCTTGTGGTGTTTTGAGAGGATGGAACAAATCATATAAACGATCGGAAAGTGAGTTTAAAATAAAACCTCTACAGCGCACCTCATCATCTTCACGTTTTTTGCGAGCAGCCTTAATTTCATTAGAATCTTGAGTAGTAGGTTCTAGCATTGCAGAAAGGTCAGAACTCAGCAGATATACTACTCCCAAATCCGTGAGGAAGAACAATAATTTGTCTTTCCAACGGGTGAAATTCGAGCCATCAAATCGATCCAGTTTGAACACTTCGAACATCTTGTTGAAAGCAGAATCACTACCAGAAGCCTCGATTGCAGTGTATTAAATTCCTTAAGATTGTTAGAATTAGAAGATTGAGATGAAATAATCTGGCTTCGATAGTGTATTCACTGTCCTTAAGGAATTTAAGCTTCCCACTAATTGCTGCAGGGATAATAGCAGAATTCCTCCAGGATTTTACAAAGCCTCCGAAATTCGAGTTTCAGCAATTAACTCGAATTTCTCACACGAACAGAACATTTGTGAGTTGTAGAAAATAAGCAGAAGAGAAAGAGATGGGATTTTCAGATGATTTCGTTTTGTAGAAGAGATAGGTATAATACCTCTAGGAGTCTGTTGGAATCAACAGACTCATCTCTTCATAATAGGCACCTTTTAAAACCAATAGTCACTTTCTTTTGAATTTAAAAGAAATTAATTAAAAACGTTTTCTGAAATTAAAAGGTAAAAATGTTTTAATTAATTAAATAATAGGTGACTAAAATATTAATTCCGGGCTACTTAATAGGCCCAAGTGCCCAATCTTGACTATTAATAATATAGCCAAATTTCAATTTCCCTCCAAAACACCCTAAAAAATATTCAAACTATATAAGACAAGGAAGTGCTTTTAAACACCTCTTCCTTTCTTTCTTTTTCCAATGAGGGACAAAACAACCTCTTCTCAAATACTTCCATCAAACACTAACTAATCTAACAATCCCCCACTTAGTTAGTGATTGATGTTTATGAGATTCATGCATATAGTAGGTATCTTTCGATTTAAACCTACTACTTGTATAAACTATCCAAGACCTTGTCGAAATTGATGGTTAGATTAAGTTCTATTAAACCTCAATTCCTATATAACAAGACGGAAAAGCGTTATACACATAAATCGTACCAACTCGACAACCTTTTAACCGTGAGTTTTAGCACCCGATTATGGCCTTGTGCTACTTCCTGAATTCATAAACACTTATCAAGTTTTGTATTCCAAACTTTGATTGAAGTGGCACCACTTCTTGTGTTTACATAGGTAAAGATTTAACCAAATCCTTAAACACGGATTTCTTTGGTTCATAAACCGAACTCTGCTTCTTCATTAAGAGTATTTTTTTATTTTTATTTTTTATTTTATTTTTTATACTCATCCTCCTTTTCTAGGTACTAATTTCTAGTACCTGCTATCTGTCAACACTATAGCTTGTTATTACCTTTTAAACCTTTAATATTGTTAAACAATAGGAAAGGTAAGGTTCCCGTTACTAGTGACATATTTAAATTACCTTAGACCCATAGCACTTGTTGTACTTATTATCATATTCCTCGCGAGTCCTTTAGTAAATGGGTCAGCAATGTTGTCTTTAGACTTGATGTACACAACAGTAATAATTCCATCCGAAATTAATTGTCTTATGTACTCATGTCTTAAAGAAATATGTCTATATTTTCCATTATATATTTTTCTAAATGCCTTAGACATAGTTGCTTCACTATCACAGTGCAAGAGAAGCGCTGGCATTGGTTGTGGCCACAACTCTATATCTAACAATAGATATCTCAGCCATTCTGCCTCTCTTCCCGCAGCTGCTAAAGCAATAAACTAAGATTCCATTGTGGAATGAGTAATACATGCCTGTTTCTTAGAAGCCCATGAAATTGCTCCTCCACCTAAAGTGAATATCCACCCAGACGTTGACTTGTTATCACCAACACTAGTTATCCAACTAGCATCACAATATCCTTCTAACACTGAAGGAAATCTGTTATAATACAAGGCAAAAGTTTTTGTCCTTTTCAGATAACCAAGTACCCTCACTATACCTTTCCAGTGATCATCACTTGGATTGTGAGTATATCTTGACAATTTACAAACCGCAAAGGCAATATCTGGCCTAATGCAATGTATAGCATACATTAAACTACCAATTGCACTAGCATAGTCTAATTGACTAACAGATCTTCCGGGGTTCTCAACCATCTTGCTAGAAGCATCAAATGGATTATTAAATTCTTTAATACCCAAATGATTAAATTTGGAAAGAACCTTGTCAATATAGTGAGACTGACATAAGGCAAAACCCCCACTATGTCTTTTAACTTTAACACCTAAGATAGTATCAACTTCTCCCAAATCTTTCATTTTAAATTGAGAAGTTAAATACTTCTTAGTTTCATTTATGCCTTGCATATTAGTTCCTATGATTAGCATGTCATCAACATAAAGACATACTATCACTCCATAATCCTTTGTGAATTTGGAATAAATGCATTTATCTCCTCCGTTATGTTTAAAACCATTTGATAATATAACACTATCAAATTTTTCATGCCATTGTTTTGGAGCTTGTTTTAATCCATACAAGGACTTAACTAATTTACAAACTTTCTTCTCATTTCCAGGAAGCACAAACCCTTCGGGTTGCTCCATATAAACTTCTTCATCAAGATCACCATTTAAGAATGCCGTCTTAACATCCATCTGATGGATATTTAGATTATATATTGATTCCAAAGCAAACAACACTCTTATTGAAGTAATCCTTGCCACAGGTGCATATGTGTCAAAATAATCTACTCCTGCCTTTTGTCTAAATCCTTTGGCTACTAGTCTAGCTTTAAAAGTTTGTAGAGAACCATCAGTATTGTATTTTCTTCTAAAAACCCATTTACACCCAATAGGTTTAGTATTAGAAGGTAAATCTGCCAATACCCATGTACCATTAGATAAAAGAGAATCCATTTCATCATTTACAGCTTCTTTCCAGAAAGCAGAATCCCGTGAAGCCATAGCCTCACTATAGGTTTTAGGATCCTCTTCTAAATTTAAAATAATGGGTATTTTATTTAATACCTCATCTCTACTTCCTTCTACCAAAAAGACTAGTGCTTGAGAAGAAATAAAATCAGAACCTATATTTTTTTCTTTTCTAACTCTTTGACTTTTCCTTGGTTCTACAGGAGATTCAATTACCTTTCTTTTATTGTTAGAAGAAGAACTAGGTTCGGCAAAATTTTTCTGAGTTACTGCATTATCACCAATGCTTGCATTACCATCTTGTTCTGTATCCTCGTGTGAATTATTAGAGTCGCCAATAAACTTTGTTTCCAAGAACTCAACATCTTTAGATTCCACAATACATTTAGACTCAATGTCCAATAACCTGTATGCCTTTGAGTTCTCAGCATATCCTACAAATATGCTCTTATTCCTCTGGGTCCTAACTTAGTTCTTTTAGGATATGGAATTCTATAATAGGCTAAATAGCCCCATACCCTTAAGAAATTTAAGTTAGGTTTCTTCCTTTCCATAATTCATATGGTGAAACCTTAAACTTCTTTGAAGGTACTCTATTGTGCACAAAACAAGCCGCCAACAAAGCTTCCCCCCATAAATTCGTTGGTAATTTTGCATGTAAAAGCATTGCATTAACCATATCTACCTACGTTCTATTTTTCCTTTTAGCAAGACCATTTTGTTGTGGGGTATACGGTGCACTAACTTGGTGAATCAGACCATTTTTTTCACAAAATACAGAAAATTCATTGGAAAGATGTTCGCCTCCTCGATCACTGCGTAGGATTTTAATCTTCTTTTCCAACTGATTTTCAACTAATGCTTTGTAGCTCTTAAACATATCAAATGCTTCATCTTTTGTTTTTATTAAGTAAACATGTGTATATCTAGAATGATCATCTATAAAAGTAATAAAGTATCTATTTTCACCTCTAGTTAAATGACCATTCAATTCACATATATCGGAATGCACAAGTTCAAGTAAATTACTTGTTCTTTCATTCTTTGGAAATGATTTCTTAGTCATCTTAGCTTGTATGCATATTTCACATTTTTTATCATTATTTTCAACAGCAGGAATTAATCTATTTTTAGACATAAACTTAATATATCGAAAATTAACATGTAAAAGTCTAGCATGCCATAAAGTAATAGTTGACTCAATCATATAAGCAGAAACTTCAACTTTATTAATACTTAATTTGAACATGCCCTCACAAGAGTAGCCTTGTCCTACAAATACACTATTCTTAGAGAAAATAATCTTTTCTGTCTCTATAACAGCTTTGAGGCCTTTCTTACATAATAAACTTGCAGAAATTAAATTCTTCCTAACATCAGGTACATGGTGAACATTCATTAAAATCATCGTCTTTCCCGAAGTGTGTTGTAGTTCAACTGTTCCTTTTCCAAAAACCTTGGCGGTGTCATGATTCCCCATTAAAACCTTTTCATCATTTGTTGCAACTTCGTAATGTTTGAAGAAACTCTTGTCATTGCAAACATGAACTGTAGCACCGGAATCATACCACCAATCTGCAGATTTCATAGTTTCTGCCATGTTGCATTCGGTCACTATACTCAGATTCAAGTTGGTAAAGGCAGAAATCATAGCAACAATATCCGAAGAAGAAGCTTGTTGTTGTTCAACATTATTTACCCTCTTCTGTCTAGCATTTTCTTCATTCTTCTGTCTCTTACGAAATTTGCAATCTCTCTTAAAATGACCCATTTTTTCGCAAGTATAACACGACCTTTCTTAATGTTAGAAAAATTTTCCTTTGGAGCAGCCTCAAACTTTCTATTCTTTCCAGCCTTGTTTCCAGATTTTCCAGAATTGTTTGCCTTACTGGACTCAACATAATTCACCTTTGAACTAGTTTCCGCAACATATTTATTTTCACGTTTCCGTGACTCTTCTTCAATTCGAATATGCTTTGTCAACTGGTCCACATTAAAGTCTTCAGAAGAATGTAATAATTTCTTTCTATAGTCATTCCAAGTGGTTGGTAATTTTGCAAGTACAACAGCCACTTGAAGAGCTTCAGAAACATCGACTTTAAAATCTTTGAGTCTAGATATCAATACAAGCAATTCATCAACCTGCTCCATGACAGATTTACTATCTACCATTTGAAATTCAAAGAATTTCATTCCAAGGAATCTGTCCGTTCCTTGTTTCACAACAGTATATTTTTGTTCCAAGGCTTTCCAGATTTCTTGTGGTTTTTTGAGAGGACGGAATAAATCATATAAACGATCAGAAAGTGAGTTTAAAATAAAACCTCTACAGCGCACCTCATCATCTTCACGTTTTTTGCGTGCAGCCTTAATTTCATCAGAATCTTGAGAAGTAGGTTCTGGCCTTGCAGAAAGGTCAGAACTCAGCAGATATGCTACTCCCAACTCCGTGAGGAAGAACAACAATTTGTCTTTCCAGCGGGTGAAATTCGAGCCATCAAATCGATCCAGTTTGAACACTTCGAACATCTTGTTGAAAGCAGAATCACTACCAGAAGCCTCGATTGCAGTGTATTAAATTCCTTAAGATTGTTAGAATTAGAAGATTGAGATGAAATAATCTGGCTTCGATAGTGTATTCACTGTCCTTAAGGAATTTAAGCTTCCCACTGATTGCTGTATGGATAATAGCAGAATTCCTCCAGAATTTTACAAAGCCTCCGAAATTCGAGTTTCTGCAATTAACTCGAATTTCCCACACGAACAAAATATTTGTGAGTTGTAGAAAATAAGCAGAAGAGAAAGAGATGGGATTTTCAGATGATTTCGTTTTGGAGAAGAGATAGGTATTTATAATACCTTTAGGAGCCTGTTGGAATCAACAGACTCATCTCTTCATAATAGGCACCTTTTAAAACCAATAGTCATCTTCTTTTGAATTTAAAAGAAATTAATTAAAAATGTTTTCTGAAATTAAAAGGCAAAAATATTTTAATTAATTAAATAATAGGTGACTAAAATATTAATTCTGGGCTACTTAATTGGCCCAAGTGCCTAATCTTGACTATTAATAATATAGCCAAATTTCAATTTCCCTCCAAAACATTCTAAAAAATATTCAAACTATATAAGACAAGGAAGTGCTTTTAAACACCTCTTCCTTTCTTTCTTTTTTCAATGAGGGACAAAACAACCTCTTCTCAAATACTTTCATCAAACACTAACTAATCTAACAGCATTATGAAGAGGAAGAGAGCTCTGAGGAAGAAAGAGTTCTTGGAACTCCGAGAATAGTTTATGCGTGTGCTTTTCGACTTTCAGTAAGTATTTTTCAGTGGTCCCAATTCAATATCTGATTTTCGTGAATTTTAAAAAATTCAATCCAAATATATTGACAACCAAAAAGAGATGATCCCCATTTTTTATTATTATATAAAACCTGGAAAAAGATGTTGATTTTGAAATTCATTCTCAAAGACAATAATAACAAACACAAAGTTCTTGCTGATTGTTTATCGAAAAGTAAACCAGTACACGCTTTATTAGACTCTAAACTTTAATTACTATGTTTACAATGTGTACATTATATATTAAGTCTAAAGTTATAGAGGTGCCTAACATTCCAAAGACTTTCATTTTACTGCTGGTCAGTGACTCTTGGAATTGGCAATATTTAAAGGAGATGGGGAGATCAACGGGATATTACGCACTGTATTGGGGTGGGATGGATAAAATGAAAGTTAGCGTCTGGAGTTTTTATCACACAAGAATGTACCACCGAAACGCAAAGGTAAGTTCTATAAAGCGGTGATTAGACCGGCCATGTTTTATGGGGCTGAGTGTTGGCCAGTCAAGAATATAATTTACATATTCAGAAGATGAAAGTAGCACAAATGAGGATGTTGAGATGGATGTGTGGGCACACAAGTCCGGATAAGATTAGGAATGAAGATATCCGGGAGAGGGTGGGCGTGGCTCCGGTGGACGACAAGATGCGGGAAGCGCGGCTTAGATGGTTCAGACACGTGCAGAGGAGAAGCCTAGATGCTCCGATTAGGAGGTGTGAGTGGTTGACTTTGGTAGGTATGAGAAGATGTAGAAGGCGGCCTAAGAAGAATTGGGGCGAGGTGATCAGACAGGACATGACGCGACTCCAGATTTCCGAGGACATGACTCTTGATAGGAATGTGTGGAGGTCGAACATTAGGATTGTAGGTTAAGGGGTAGTCGAGCGGTTTTCCTCTTTGTCCCTGTTTCCCTCTTTGTTCCGGCGAGTATGATAGTGTTTTGTCTAGCACTGCTAGTGATTTATGTTATGTTTCATACTTTTGCATAATATTTGTGTCAATACTTTTCCATTTTTTGTTTATCTCTCACGTTGCTGATATTATTTTGGGTTTTTATTGTTACAGATTTAGTGTCTATGAACCGAGTGTCTCCCAGAAACAACCTCTCTATCCCCTTTAGGGTAGGGGTAAGGTCTGCGTACACTCTGCCCTCCCCAGACCTAACTAATAAGATTTTACTGAATCGTTATTGTAAATGAGTTTTTTCCAGGTAATTTTTTTGATATTCTGATAGGATAGCGACAAGCAAATCCTAGAAAATGGAAAAGAAGGATGGTTTTTAAAGAGAGCAAGTGAAAATCCGTGGAATCTTAAGTCATCCATGTATACGATGAAAGTCTATACAACATTAATATATGTAAGAATTTGCTCGTACTTAATATTTACATCAAATCATTCTAAATTTATTAATCTCTCCGGTCCACGTTAATTGAATTTTTGACTTCTTTTTATAGTCCGCAATATTTGATTTTTTAGATATCAAAAAATTAACTTCTTTTTTTCTAAATTTTTCATTGGAGTAAAAAACCTCTAAGTATCTTTGGTCGGTAATGTGGACCAAATATTTTTAATTTTAATAATTATTTTATTTTTTAAAATATTTTATAAAATTTAAAAAACTTATATTTAAATATACCGACCAAAGTTGGCCGGTTAATGCAGGGGAAGCATTTACCGACCAACTTTGGTCGGTATTTTCTATTTTCTGGAAAATAACTGACCAAAGTTGGTCGGTTATTAGTTCAACATTGGTCAAACTTTTGAAATACTTTTATATTTACTATCTAAATAATATAAATGTAATCCGTTAACATTTTTATAATTCAAATAATGAATACACTAACATATACTATATATAACATGCTATATATGTAGTCAAACATGGTCAAAATTTAACAAGCTATATGTATACACACTAACATATACTATAACAAGCTATATATATAGTTAAAGTATTACAGTGAAGTGTCTGTTGTGTGTGTGTATATATATAAGAACACAAAGTGCCAGGACCACAGGGTCGGGTTCTTTTAGGATAGACTTGTGAAGATCCTAATTGGTATATATGCTTTATCATCAAATATATCTATTTGCAAATTGATTCATCGACTTATAACTTGCTTAGATGCATCGATGAATATTGGAAACAAATCGTTTGACCAATATCGACTAATAGTAAAAATAAAATGTCTCAACCTATATCGATTAATCTATGTCATGCATTAGTGATGAATGAAAAATAGAAGAATTAATACTAAACATCTTTGACATATATATATATATATATATATATATATATATACAAACACACACACTAACATATACTATAACAAGCTATATATGTAGTTAAAGTATTACAGTGAAGTGTGTTTGTGTGTGTGTATATATATATATAGGTGTTGACCCATGTCACTTCATTGTTTTGAAGATTGACAAATGGCTGACCAGTTGAACCAGGTCCATCAGAGCACACATCTCGAACTGAATAGCTGGCACATGAACCGTATATGCATAGGAGATGTTTATGAATATGAAATATCAATGAACCAAGAGATTGTCTCCTAATGCGAAAATGTTGCAAACTGATAAGTTGATTGAAGTCGAATTCAACAAGGAAAGTAACAAAATATAGGAAGTTGAGTTTGGTACAAATTATGTTCACCCAGGTAGAGTTGGACTAGAATTGGACGACAAGCTCAACAACTGACTCTATAAATACTTGATGTATTTCTACTGGAATTCTACACGCACACAAGCTGAAGTGAATCAAAATCTGAAAGCAAAGTTCACAGAGTTATTTTGCTTGCAGAATCATTGTGCGATCCAAAGGCTACAGTTCAACTAGAAGAACCAGTTCCACCTGATTGATTATTGAGTCTAGTTGATTGTAGTAGGAGTTTTAATATTGTATCTTTCAGCTTTCATAGAAGCAATTGTAATAGGTACGTATTGTTCAAGTTAGAGTTAACTTGAGGTGTGTAGAAATTAGCTAGGGGCTAGTTACTACAAAGGGATTAGAGTTAGTCCTATGATTACAAAAGAGTTTATTTTGTAAGTCCGTTTGGCTCAGAGTTTTAGTGAAGAGTTTGAGCAAATCCTACTGAGGAGTAGGTCGTGGTTTTTTCACCTTTTGAGCCAGGTATTTTCCACGTAAAAATCTCTGTGTTTTTACTTTACTGCTTTTATTATTCTGCAACAGTAGTAGTTGGAACACCAAGAAGAACCAGGTTCTTCTATTGATACAGCACTCGAAAATTGGGTACCACACAAAGTAACCTATCTTCTTGTGTGGTATTGACGTCTAAAACAACAATAGGTATAGCCGTATATGTATAAGAACACGAAGCGCCAGGACCACAGGCTCGGGTTCTTTTAGGGATAGACTTGTGAAGATCCTAATTAGTATATATACTTTATCATCAAATATATCTATTTGTAAATTGATTCATCGACTTATAACTTACTTAGATGTATCGATGAATGTTAATTGACGATTCATCAAAACGTCTCGACCTATTTATCGATTAATCTATGTCATGCATTATTAGTGAAGAACGAACGAAAAAAGAAGTTATTAGCCTCAATTACAATATAGTGTATGTGTGAGAAATTACTCATATACTTAATTATAACTTAGAAAATTTAATTAGATAGATGCTATTATAATTTATTAAACGTAAATAGTTAATATAATTATTTATAAGGATTATGCTTATAGTTTATAATTATTTATAATAATTTTATAGTTAAATAAAATAAATGCTTATAGTTTATAATTTTTTTTTGTAGTTTATAATATTTTAAGAAAAAAACACAAAAAAAAACAATTTAGTTTAAAAAAAAAAGGCAATTTAGTTTTTTTTTTTTTAAAAAAACCGAACAAAGTTGGTCGGTTTTTGGTCAAACGGTCAACAATCAATGTATCGACCAAAATTACCGACCAACTTTGGTTGGTAATTATGAAATCAGAATTGAAATACGGGTTCCCCCCATTACTCTTACCTTTCTTCCCCAAAATTTTCCTAACTCCTCACTCAATACCTTCCCCTCTTCTTCTCTATTTCCCTCACACAAATCCCATTCCCCACCCCACGTCGCCACCGCCCAGCTGTCGCTATCGCCGCACAGTCGTTGCTGCCACTGCCACTGCCGCCCTTCTCCTTCTCCACCTCCTAAAAATTCTAGATTTGAATTACAACCCATTTCTTTGTTAATTCTAGGTTTTATTAATTAGTTATGAATTGATTTCAATTGATTATTTGAACATTGCATGTATTGAAATCTGGGATTTATGTCTTGTTTTAATTAGTTTTGTTAACTAATTAGTTTTGTTAATTAGTTTATTAGTTATGAATTAGTTTCAATTGATGAGTGTTTCAATTTTGAGTTTGTATTGTCTTGAATAGTTTAGTTAGAATTGAATTATTAACTTTGTATTGTCTTGAATAGTTTAGTTAGAATCTAGGGTTTAAGATTCTTTTTTGTGAATCGAACTTTTAGGCTATGGGTTGAATTTCTTTAGTTTAATTAGTTTATGTTTAAACTTGTAGGATATGAATTGAACTTTTAGTTTTTAGGATTTGTTCTTGTGAATTGACCTTAGTGCCTATTGCATTTTGTGGTTTGTCTGAAAGAATCAGGAAACCCATCACAGAGATTAGTTTGTTTTTCAAAGACTTGTGTTCTACCACATTAAGGGAAGAAAACCTACTTCGGGTGGATCAGAACATTCGTGTAACTTCTAGCAGATGGATGTATCTCTTTGAGAGGTAATATTATAAGTTTGATGTAATATTCTATTTTATTTGAAAGTTCTTGGATAACATGACATTATGTAGGACAATTGGCAAATGCAAACTATTTGTTAAGAAGAGGAATATTATTGAAGGATCTATATGCGAAGCCTATCTTGTAAAGGAAACTGCACATTTTTATTCTTATTATTTTGAGAGTAACGTGCCATGTTCTAGGAATAGGCCCAATAGGCATACGGTCGAATGTGTGAATTATCCATTATATCCACCAATGTCTATGTCACGACCCAAAATCCCACACGGGTCGTGATGGCGCCCAACACCGGGGTCAGGCAAGCCAACGGTTTGATTACTAGTGAAGTTTTCCTTATTAACACATCAACCCCACATGTTTCCCAAAGTTTGACACTTAACCCATTTAAAATAGAAGCGGAAGCATTTTTCAATATAAATACATACATCCAAAATGAGCGTGATCCATTACACAGATATACACATATACAGTCCCCAAAATAGAATCTACTAAGTGTGTGTGCCAGGAACTAGTGTCACGAGTCATTAGGCGACTAGTAGAATATACAAAAGATGATACAAAAAGTACTGCTTTCTGAAAGGATATAGACAGAGGTAAACAAAAGACAACTCCATAGCATAGCTGGGAATCGCCAAGGGAGGCAGCTGACCGTGGAGTCAGGTCCGGAATATGTCAAGCTCCGGTTGGATAACTAGAAACACCAACCCCAGAACCTGTACAGTTAAGTACAGAAGTGCAGCATGAGTACATAAATATATATATGTACCTAGTGAGTATCCCGCCTAACCTCGAAGAGGTAGTGACGAGAAGTCGACATGACACTCACTAAGGTCCAGCAGTATAAATCAACAGAATGTAATAAAAATAGTAGGCATGTAAGGCAGTGAAGCAACAAGTATATATATGCAAGATACTGAAATCCAGGAAGAATACTGAGGATAAATAAAACAATTTCCACTTCACTTTTTACCAAATATTTATCAGATAAATTTCACAAAATTTAATAACAAACACTCACACGCATGCAGGGTGAGGACAACCGGCCGGAGTTACAGGATAGTCACGCTCGTGCACTGTCGAAGGATCGATCGGCCCGTCCCAAAAGTGCACCTCACAAGCTCTCTATGCACTGCCGAAGGATCGATCGGCCCGTCCCAAAAGTGCATCTCACAAGCTCTTTATGCACTGCCGAAGGATCGATCGGCCAGTCCCAAAAGTGCATCTATCAATCTCACTACGCACTGCCGAAGGATCGATCAGCCCGTCCCAAAAGTGCGTCTCTCAATCTCTCCATGCACTGCCGAGAGATCGACCGTCCCGTCCCAAAAGCGCATCTCTCAATCTCTCTGCGCACTGCCGAAGGATCGATCGGCCCGTCCCAAAAGTGCGTCTCTCAATAGAGTGGGGGAAATCACACCCCGCTTGCAGAATACAATTTGTGAAGCGGTCACATGCACATACATTATTACTCTTTAAAAGAAAATGCCTTTCCATAATCAAATTTCTTACAAGTTTTTCTCAAATTTCATAACTTCAGGAATATAAACAATATGAAATGTAAATTCAGCACGCATATAGTTCATATCAATAAAAGCACAAGGCATGATGTGAGCCTAACTACCCGGACATGATAGAAATAGTCACTACGTACGGACTCTCGTCACTTTGTACGTGCGTAGCCCCCTACAATTATCACATATAGCATTTAAATCAGCTAGGGGGACAATTCCCCCTTACAAGGTTAGAAAAGAGACTCACCTCGCGACGAAACCACCCCTCGGATCAAGGATGCGCCCGAACCTCCGAAATCTACCCTCGACGGCTCGCAACTAGTCAAATATAGTTCAATAATATCACTGCATGCTCAAAGTAGGGAAATCATCCTAGTCTACCCAATTTTTGACATTCTTGAGGAAATTCTAAAAACCAACCCCAGGCCCACAAGCTCGGATTTCGAACATTCTCGAAGGGATCACTCACCCGAAGCCGAAGGATCAAAATTATATGATTTATACAAGAATTCATAGCCTTAGATGGATAATTCTCCAAATTTTCTAAAATCGCAACTACTACCCAAAACTTAGATTTTTCTAGGAATTAGTAGGGAATTTTCTTGACAATTCATGAATTTAGTTAGAAAAAGGAGTGGAATTACTTACCTCTTTGAGGAATTGGTCGAAGGGATGCTTTCTCAAGCTCTAGGGCTCAACAATGGAGGTTAGGAGGTGAAATTATGTGAAGAACCTGTGTTTTTGGACATTAAATAGGTATTCCTTACAGGGATTTCGCACCTGCGACTTTGGGACCGCAAGTGCGGCCCCGCACCTGCGAAGAAAATGGCCGCACCTGCGTAGGTTAGGCCTGGAAGCTGGGGTCGTACCTGCGAGGGAAAGTCCGCACCAGCGGACGCGCACCTGCGAAGAATTTCCGCACCAGGGGGCACAAGTTCGCACCTGCGGAAGTAGAGGGGTCTATGGGTTTTCCGCACCTGCGTGGATGGGGACCGCAGGGGCGGTCTCGCACCTGCGACTGGGCGACCGCAAGTGCGGTCACACCAGAAGTAGCTGCACCAGCTTTGGATTTTGCTAGTTTTTGGCCCCGTGCGGGGTCGGGGAGGCCCCTGGGCCCACCCGAGCCCTTGACAAATTATACCAACAAATCCCAAATCATATGACGGACTCGCTCGAGCTTACGGAACACTCAAAACATCACTAAAACTCAAAATCACCCTCCAAACTCCTTGAATTCAAACTTAAGAAGTTTAAGAATTCTAGATTTCATTCCATTGCGCCGAACGGGTCTATACTACTCGGAATGACCTTAAATTTTGCAGGCAGGTCATAACTAATATAACATAACTATTCCCGATCTTGGAATTCCATTCGGACCTCGAAAACACAAAAACACGTCCCAAACCAAAATATGGACTTAAGGAACTTCTTATTTCAATATTGGGTGCCGAAATGCCCCCGGGTCATCAGAAACCCAATCTGAACATACCCCTAAGTCCGAAATCATCACACGAAGCTACTGGAACCGACGAAACTCAATTCCGGGGTCGTTTACCCAAAATGTTGACCGAAGTCAAACTTGGCCTTAAAGGCCAACCTTAAGGATTCTATTGTTCCTATTGCACTCAAAACACCTCCAAATCTCGGACCACTAGTCCCCGAAAGTCATAAATCATAAAATGCCGCTATGAGAAGTTTTATTTTGGGGAACGGGGTCCGATAACGAAAAACGACCGGTCGGGTCGTTACAGTCTATATTCAATCAACTAGGCCGATGTTCTAAGGATATTAGAAAGAGAAGTTTGAGTGATATGGAGTACAAGTCAGCTACACTTCATGTGTTGCTAAATTGTTCTGAAGTTGTACCATTTCTCAAGTAAGTATTGATTTGTTAGTTATCAAAATAGAAAATTTATTGTGATTACATATTGATGCAACTACTAAAAATATTTGAGTGTCACAGTCACTTCATGGGTCAATTTGGCCATGATGCTGTATATACGAGATTTGATACGTG